>WEIT01022000.1:99015-129913 GCA_013389985.1 Dryoscopus gambensis
TCTGTCGAGGGCAGAAACGGAGAGGAGGGTGCCATGGTGTTGTCAGTGAAAGCTCTTTTTCTGTGAGACAGAACAGAGTGCGCTCCACTCTTTATGCCTGAACTTGGAAACCTGAGGGCATTCTAAGGACATCACCGAGCCTGCCATGAGCAGTACATCCCTCCAGGAATAATTACATACTTGTTCTCAAGAGGAAAGGCATGCCAAAAAGGAGATTTTAATATCAGAGATTTACTGTGCCACATATTTTTGGAAAAACTAGCCTGTAAGTACAACTTGCTTTTCAATTGAAAGAAAGGTATTTTAGTTGATTTTCACTCTCTCTACACTTTAAAGAGGAGAAAACTTAAGATTATCAGACAGACCTGTCTCTTCCCAAAGCCACTGCAGCACAATTAATTAGCCAGATTTCCCAACTTCAGAACAAATTTTTAATAGTTCATGTCCAATCACGTTTAAAACCTGAAAACACATTTGTATGGTTTGGTTATCAAACAAAGAGTTTCCAGAACATGTAGTGATTCCAAACGAAATCTTTGTGCACTCAAAGTTTCTGCCATGGCACACCATCAAAGGGACATGCTTTCAATGAAAACATTCAAAAAGCAACCCGGTCAGCATGGGAAACTCCTCAATCAAAAATACTGGAAAAAAGACCCGTATTTTTATACTTCTCCTGCAACATCCAAGTGTTACGAGTTTGGTACTAACAAAGGGGAAAAAAGATACCTCTGGTATCCTTGGTTTCTTCTTCCATGAACCTGTCGTAGAGATTCCTGACTGGTACACTCAGAGATTTCGAAGGCTGATACAAGATCTTGTACTTGGCTGCCACGGCCTTGTTCATCTCTTGAACAACTGCATTAATCTGATCATATGTGAGACGGCCTTTCATATACCTACAAATAAAAATAAGAATCAGTAACCAGAAAGTCACGATGTTCTGTGTTTATTCTTCTGTTTCATCAGCCTTAACGGAACAAGCCATTCCTAGTTAGAGGCAGTTTCTCCTGCTTTGTGTTAATGAATACATGTAGTAGTTAATTCTGTTCATTTCCTTGATTGTTTAACAATCTTGAAGGTAGAGAGGCCATGACAGAACCTAAACCAGAAAGATAAAACATTAGAAAGCGAAATTAAGAAGCAGAATGTATTCAGTGTTTAAGCTGTAAAAAACTTTTCAAATAAAGGCTGTTTTTATAGCTTACCACTTAAACTACAAACACAGAAAAATCAGGTAACTTTGCAGAAAACTGCGTGAAATGAAATGTTTGCCTAGGAGCACAATTTGGTTCGTATTATCACCACAAATAACCTGTGTTTGATCTTACAGCCATTTATTTGGGTTTTTTTGACGAATTACTGATTTTGTGTTGTCTTCTGTATTTGGCTGTGCAGCCTACTGAGCTGTACAGACACGGTTCTGCACCACCAGCATCCATTTCTGCACTTTTAGGGCATTTCATAATACGAGTACTAGAAGAATAAGATCTGTTGATAACAGCCTAGAGGTACAGGAAGCACGGAAGATAAAGAACAAAGTGATGTGGAAATACTAGAACACTGGAATATTTGCGAGTAAGGCTATTCAGTATTTATGGATGTAAAGCCATGCCTTCAAGGAAAAGGAACTGTGCTGCACACTGAGAAGCCGTTATATAAAAATGAAATCCGAAACTCAAATGACAAGCAGTAAGCTAAGTACAACACCCCCTCTGCCCCCTCAAAATGGCAGTAAGAGCCAGGCCAGCCTTGCAACCTGCATTGTCCTGTGGCCTTCGTTCAGTTGCTACAACAAATCAAACCTCGTTCTTTGTGTTTGGTTCAGCATCTGTTTGCAGATGTGAGGAATTAGACAAGGGTTACAACTCGTTTTAAGAACGAATGCTTTAGGTCAGTAGAGCAGCTGGATAAAAGCTGTGGGACAGCAAAACTGAAAAGATCAGTGAACAGCAAGTTTGTCCCTCGTTTTAATCTGAATGGACAAGCTCAATCTTTGGAGAACACACAAAGAATTTAAAGCACAAGTAGATAATCAATTACAAGTTCAGTATTCCAAACCAGAATTTGGGCAGGCATTCTGCAATTGCCAACTAAAAATAAGTGCTGTAGATTTCAATGGCAGCCAGTCCCTGCCAGGGAGACCCACCTGCAGGTGTGCAAAAATTGAATTCAACGCAATTGCTCTGCCTCCAAACCGAGTTTGAAACTCAGTTGCCACTAAGTTACCTGCAGCCAGCTTTCAACTTTATTGATACTCCAATTAATTCGCTGTTGGAGGTGCAGCCATCTTGTAGTTCCAAAAACGCTCTACTTTGCACAGCAATAAAAGCAGCACTACCACCCCTGAATTGCAGCCCCAGCACAAACACAGCCTGTAACCACAGCAAGGCTTTGCCTGCGTGCATTAACTGCTGTTTATTGCTCTCTCTGCCTCCCTGCGCCACAGGGGAATGCGCAGAGCGAGGAAGGCTAAGCCCAGAGGCATAAAATACCTTTATTTAAGTTCCTGTGCTCCCACTGTCAACACACAGGCAGTGAACACACTTAATAAAGCCAAGGGAGTACCTCAGCTCATCCTGAAGCTGAAACAGAGAGGCAGGACTGCGTTGCCCAAACCTAAGAACCGAGTGCTCTTTGAGAGGCACTCAGGCATCCAAGATGCTTTAATCTGAAATTAAACTCTGTCAAAACCAAATGGAATTTTTATTTTGTGCATAACTAAGGATCATAAAAACCCCAGCTGTCCCACAGCCTTCTCATGTTTCTACCCAGCCATGGCTGGCAAACCCGTTAATGCTGACATTTACTTCAGTCCATACGTACACTAATACAGAAATACAAAGTTGAGAAGTTCCAAATCCAGGCATTTAATTTAGATTTAAAATAACTTTCAAATCTGCTTCACTATTCCAAATGCGGTAAAATTCAGTACTCTTTTTTTTTTTTTTTTAAGTGATCTAGTCAGTTTCTTTTTTTAATCCACAGAAGCCCTTCTGCAAAGCCTTTTTTCCATTGGTATGAAAACTGGAGCACAGTGCTGTGTTCCTCAGAGAAAAGAATAACATCAATATATCACATATATACTACTCTAAAAAGAGATAAACCTTGTAATGGCCACCCCCTGCTCTCTCAAAAATGGTTAGGCTAAAAGAGCCATGTATTCTCTCACCATCTTCTGAGACTTGAGAGTCATAATGAATGCACAGATTCTAAAATACTTTAAGCAGTAAGAATTTTAGAAAGCAGCAAGAATTCTAGACACCAGATGAAAGCAAGCATTTTCCTTTGCCTCAAAGTCAAAAGTTAACAAAGACAGGAACTGTGAAATGTCCTTTATCTTCCTCCAAAGAGCGCCCTCCTGCAATAGATTTGAACGGTAAGATAATCTGCAAGTTTCTTATTGTGCAAAGTGTTCTGTTTGATCAAGGTGCTCCATGTCTTCCCCTTAACACAGTGTGTACCTTCGTTAAATACCCACTGCCCAGTCCTAGGACTATGAAGCCACTGGAGCCTGTGTCCCTTTTAGTGGCCTGATGGTGTTAGGAATAGATTTTCCTTCATGTTCAGCACCAAGCAGGTGAAAACAACCTCGATTTTTCAGTGCCCACTCCCCACCCCCAGTGCTCACCTGAAGAACTGGGCCTTGAACCAAACTCTCATTCTTCCAAGAGAATACATTCGGCGTAAGAAAATTTGGGTTACGAATATTTGCTGCTTAGATTTGGTCAATCAGCATGTGAAATTGCAAGTACTCCCTCAATCTTGTACTAAAACATTGCCAGGCAACAGAAATACTGGTAGATTAATAGATCTATGTAAATTCATGTAAATTTTCCTCCACAGAACAAACATGCTTCTCCCATCTGAATAAAACTAAATTATTTCTAGAGCTCTACCAGCACAGTCTAAGCTGCAACCTTTCCATAGTGGGTGCCTTCCAACACAGCTGCAGCCTTTCCACAACGAGTGCCTTCCAACTCAGCTTATTCTGTGGTTTTGTGAATCTGTAATGAATAGGAAGAGGATCCGTCTGGCCTCTGTCCCCATCCTCCACACCCACGAACAGCAGGGGAAAACCTTCTACTTTCAAGGATTATCTTAGGCTCCTTTAGGTTGGAAAAGCCCTCTGAGATCGTTGAGTCCAACCTTTCCCCAAGGCCACCACTAAAGCATGCCCCCAAGTGTCACAACTACCTGTCTTGTGATGTGGAAGATCCCAGCTTTAATGGAAGTTAAAACAGTATTTGGCTGGAATGGTCTGTGTCTATCTCTCTTGCCACCACAGAGGTAAAGACCAAAAATTCCCATGCTCCAGCTTCATCCTCCCATGATTTTATCAGGAGAGAACTACCTAACAGAGTAAATCCACAAAATACCTGAGGTGACATGCTCTTCTAAGAAGTAACCAGAAGTCTTTTATCATTAGCTCAACGTTCAGGACAAGGAAGAAAATGGACATTACTCACCTGAAAATTTTGAAGGCTACAGAGAAAATTATTGGAAAGCTTCAAGTGAAGTACAGACTCAAAACCATATTTCTTATTGAAACATGTATCGTCAGGGAACACAGTGAATCTAGAGTCTCAATAACAATTTAGCCTTAGGCATCAAGAGAAATTTCTTCTTTTTGCAGAAATATTTACCCATGCCCCCAAAATGCCATTTAAGAAGTTATTCCTATATGGCAGACTTCAGACAAGGATATCCATTAACCAGGTCTTGATGTTAGGGGAAAATATGCATATCCTTCTATTTCAGAAATTTGGGGATTTCAGTGCAAAGTGTTTTTTTGCTTTTAACAAGTCTGATTTCTTTTCCTGTCTCAAAACAGACTGGTAAGTCAAGACTTGAAGTTTCCAGAAACCAATAGTTGGGTCAAATAAAAAAAAAAGCATTTATCATTATTTTTCCTTCTATATGTAAACAAACCTTTCATCTTAGGAGATGATGGCTCTTTTTTTTTTCAATGTCAGTTGTCAAAACAAGCTGAGGATTCACCAGTTAGCTAATAAATCTCTGTTCATTCAATTACAGTGACTTTTGAGATAATAGGTTCTTTCGAGATAAGAGGATCGGTTTTCATTTTCCCAATACCAGCATAAAAAAAGAGCCCATTTATCTCCATTCATTCCATTTTCAGGTTTGCTAGCATTGCATTTAAACTATTTGGAGCTATTATCATGTTCCACCCCATGAATAATTTCAAACCATGTCTGTCAGTTGCAGTTGTGCAAGAGGTCACTCTCCCAAACCTATGTGTGCCACCCAAATTGATATGCCAGAGTGTGAGGGAAGCCACGCTTACTTACGCAGGAACACTGTTGAACTCCTCTGTGGTTATTAATGCTGCTTCTTTAATGGGTTTTGTCTCTTTTGCAGGTTTCTTTGAACATTCAGGTTGTACAGCCTTTGTTTGCTCTTCGTGTTTCCCAGTCGGCACCGTGATGCTGTATAATGAAGGAATATTCAATGTAAACAGCAGGTAATTAGTAAGGAGAATTACGCTACACTATTAAGTCTGCTTAGTCACAGACTTAAGTTCCAGCCTAAGCGTTAGGCTGGATGAACACATTTGTGATATTTCACAAAAGAAACATCAGTAAAACAAGCCTGCTCGGTTTCAAATCATATCCTTCAGCTGCCTTCAGCACAGCTCTTGGTTTCTCTGCTACAGAGGCTGCTAGCAGGTGAGTTGGAAGCAGTCCAAGTGCAGCATGGTGCAGCTCAGAATTCCATTTACCATTACATTTTACACAACACAAGGCCTCGCTTTTTATCAGATAAAACACAGCACAGAGCTGCAGCCTTAAACGGGCAGATTTGAAATACTTCACAGCTCTCTGAAACAGGTTCAAATCTTGCAAAGCCTGACTCATCCATTAAACTTTTGAAGCAAAGAAATTCAACACCACCTACCAGACTGGGGTTTTTTTTAATACTTAAAAAAAATTTTTAGGCAAGATCCCAAAGGTCAAAGAATTTCGTGATTTATTCCTGATTATTAAAACATTATTTTTATAAATTCACCCTTTCTCTAAACCCTCAGCTTAGAGCCTCAAACCCCAAGGGATTTGCCAGCCAGCCACCCAGCTGCTCCTCAGCAGGACACCAAAAATGATGCAATGGCCAAATGCACCGTCATCAGAACACATGGACATTACTGGATGTGCAACAGAATGAACTAAGGCAGTACAGAGCTGACCTGGCGCAAGGAACTGATCCTCCGCTTGGATCTGACTTTCCCACAAGAGATCCTTGCTGCACGGGTCCCACGAGCAGTGAACGGCACAGCAGTGCCCCATCTGTTGGCCCCAGGGCCAGGATCTCAGGTGTCACTTGGTGTGACCCTGCCCAGCCCAGTGTCCCATCCCCATGGAGAGGACAGCGAGTGCCACCTGCTGGGCTCCCACACTGCCTGGTCGGTGGCACAGGGGCAGAAGCAGCTCTGCTCTGCACCGTGGCACAACACAGAGCCCTTCTGGAACCCGGGACATCTGCAGCTAAACTTACTCAGATGTCATCATCTGAAAAACATCTCTTTGCATCTGAACAACAACAACAAAAAGAATCCTGGCACCCTGCAGCTAGCTGGGAATGTCAGCAAACAGGAGAGAGGGGGAAGCGGGGCGGATTTTGGGTGGTTTGGAATGAAAGGATAAACATAGGAGCTAAGGGAAGCAAGTTCGCATCTTGAAACTTCGTTCCTCCCACGCTTCAGTCTCCTGCTCAGTCTCCTGCTGTCTAATACACTGCACCAAACCTTTCTGAGATGATTGCCCAGCCCCAGGCGCCCCTCCTTTGTGTTCCCACCCGCTCCCTTGCCCCTGCACTGCTGCAGTGAGGTGGTACAGACACAGTTCACCGCTGACCTGAACCATGAAAAGAAAGAACTGACACTTGTTTACAAAATCTGGCTCTGGCGGAATGAGAAACTGCTCTCAACAAACACGTGGGATACAAAGAGCTTGAGAGATATTGAACTTGCTTTTTATTTCAGTGAGATTCCTCTGGTAAACAAGAACAGAAACCCCAAGAATACAGGAGAGAAACAATAACTAAAGCCATGAATCGTTCAGTTTCTCTGTGTGGGTGTTTTCATTCTCCCAGGGACATCAAGACCTGTCTCACCACTGTTCGAGTGCTCCTCTGCTTTCTGCATTATCTCACAAAAATCACTCAACAGTCCATTAATATTCACAGCCCCACACATCTGGGGACATAGGGGAAGGAACAGAAATGGAGGGCAGCACAGGAAGGTTTGGGGAAGACTGAAAACATATTTACAGTGATACAGTGGATTTTGAACAATTACACCCCTTTTTACAGTTCCTTGACCCTCCACTGCACAACACAGTGAACACCAAGAAGGGACAAAATGGGAGAAAAAGGAGAAAGTGTGCTCTGACAAAAGGCATCATCATATAAGGTAGTATTACTCAAGAAAAACCAGCAACAAACTGACACCGACAGAACAGCAGCAGTGAGCTGGTAGAGCACAATCTGCAGAAAATTATCAGAAAAGCTTGGTTGGTTTTTTACGTATTGTGGTTTCTCTAGAAAGGGAAGAACCAGCTAAAATTGTATCACTATTAACTTCCTGATCACAAGCAGGACAAGATTGCAAGGGAAACCAACGTCCCAAAAAATCTTTTGGTGTCAGAGGTGGCACAATCAGGCACCAAACAAGCCTCATTTATATCTAAACAAGTTCCAGGAGCTAACACAAAGTTAAGACAGAGGTTTTCCTACATTAAGAAAGTAAGTTACGACAAGAAGGCAGAACTGAAGTGGTAATTTCTGAAAAACTTCAATTTTTACACACACACAAAGAGCAACATCTAAATTGAAAAGGAACGGGACACCTCTAGGGACATTTTGAGAGGCTGTTTCCCAAACTGAGGGTTCATGTCTAAAGGGTGGGAATAAGAAAAAAGCTTCTGCACAAGTCATCCCTTCACCAGCTAAGAATGGTTTCAATACAATACCTACACCAGTGACAATACCGCTACACACTAACTAAAATTACGGTTCATTTTTCTCTTCTGGAACCCTCTTTCCACATATTTAGCCTTATACTTTGCTGGAGTATGTCTGTCATGTCTTGAGACTGAGGCTTCTCTGGCATTAGGAACCAGACCAAGTAAAGCTGGTAGATTCAGGGCACATATTGGAAGCACTGAATTCAAACTAATGCATTGTCTTCTGACAAGCTACGCGGTGGGAAGGAAGTTCTGGGATCCCCAGATAGTAAGATTCTGCAAGTGACCCCACCTGGCATACACTAACATCACTCCAGAAAAAAAGCAACTCCAACAGGCCAGAGAAAGAGATGAGAAACTCTGTCAGAGTTAAAATGTCTTAGAAGCTTTCTGAGTAACAGCTGTTATTTCACATACTTGTTTTCACACACTTGAGCTACTTGACTCTAAAAAGCTTCTTGCCACAGCCCTCTCCAAGGCAAGGGGATGTCAGAGCTAGCTGAAATAAATACAAGGCTGCTTCAGGGAAAAGAGAACAGAAGTACCACGAACACAATTTAGAGTCCCACAGAACGACGATGGAGCTAGAGGATTTTTGTTTTTTAGGTTGTATTTGGAAGGGCAGAGGTGAGCTTCTTCTCCAGTGACCCAGCATTTGGGTCACTAACCCTTTAATCCATAGGCACTATGGTTATAAAATCAGCGTGTATGTGATTCTAAAGCAAGGGATTCCCAGACTCAGAGAAGCACTTGCTTTCTATTTCTACTACATCACACCCACCCCTGGAAGTTCCCATTAGAACAACTTGGTATTTTATAGACTTGACCTGATGGATTTGTTGGGCTGCTAGCACAAGCCTGGACAAGAGCCACCTCCAGAATCAATACACACAACAACTCTGTCTCCAAAAATTCCAGTTAATATGGAGTGAAAGGAGCAGAGCTGTACAGCGCTGCAGCTGGACACTAACAGGAGCAGCCCAAATCCTCCAGGTTCATGTACCACCTACCAGCTCTGAGTTGGTTTGGGCAGATAGGGTGGAATGTGTTCAAGGAGGTGCTGTGCTTCATTTTGATCTCTCTCAGCATTCTTCTGGATCTCCTGAAATTAATATGAGACTATGTCAAAACCCGAACCTACTACCACCAGGCAAGTAAAATTAGGGCAATTATAAATTAATTTTCAGGTTTTATTAAGAGGTGTCTTTTACTCTCTCCCCATCATCTTACCTCCTTACCCCATAATTTCCGCAGGGAAACTAGTAAAGATACAAAGCAAGGAGTGTCTGTCCTTGCCCTCAGAACGTCAGAGAAATTTGACAAGGCAAAAGGAACTTCAGCAAAACACCCGCAGCAAGCTGTGGTCAGGTGAATGGTGGTGGTGGAGACGAGATACTCTGGTAAACTCACCTACACTCCCCAAACAATGCTCCCACAAAAGACTTAACAAATAAAGGCAGTGCAAACACACAGCAGAATAATAGACAAATATTCTAGCCGAATAGTTGTCACAGCTATTGCAAAGATATGTAATTAGAACTGCTCTTTAGATCACAGTATCTATTATGATAAAGACATGTTTTCAAGGCCAGTGACAAAGACCTGCTTTTAATGGCCTTAAGATGAAGGAAGGTAGACTTAGATTAGATATTAAGAATAAATTATTCCCTGTGAGTGTGGGAAGGCCCTGGCACAGGTTTCCCAGAGCAGCTGTGGCTGACTCATGCCTGGAAGCATCCAAGGCCAGGCTGGACGGGGCTTGGAGCGATGTGGGACAGTGGAAGGTGTCCCTGCTCATGGCAGGGGGTGGCACTGGATGAGCTTTAACATCCCTTCCAACTCAAACCATTCTACAATTCTATGATTCTATATATAAGCTTTGAAAAATACAATTTTTAATATTTGTTGTCCTGGAAAACTGCTTGACAAACCGTCAGCAAGCCTGTTCCAAGCCCCAGTTCCTCTTGTGGAGAGAAACTTGCATCCAAACATCACTAAGGATCTAGGGAAAAAACCCCCCACACATGGATCAAAGATTTCTTTGAATCTTTTAGTATTTTATGAGCAGGAAAAGAAAAAAGATTACTTTTAGCAAATCCTTCAGTTTTTCTTGCTGTTTAACTTCAGTTTCCGTTTTATTCAGGAGTTCATGTATAAGGATCAACTCTTTCCCTATTTTATGGAGCATAGCTTTGCGGTGTTCGTCTTCACCTGTCAAGGAGCAAACAGTAAGCTACACAGCCTCCAAGAAAAATCCAAAATCCGATATTCCTCCCCTTCACAAGCAGTGGTTATCTAACTCTCTGCTCCTCAACCACCACAGCCATCCAGGAAAAGCAGCAAGCCAAATTGTCAGCCTTGTACTCCGCACAGCCAACAGAGCTCATGGAATCATTTAGTTTGGAAAAGCCCTCTAAGACCAGGTCCAGCTATTCCCCCAGAGCACTGTCAAGACCACCACTAGCCTGTGTCCCAAATGTCACAGCCACACGGCTTTTAAATCCCTCCAGGGATGGGGACTCCACCACCTCCCTGGGCAGCCCCTTCCAGTGCCAGCCTTTCCATGGGGAAATTCCTCCCCATGTCCAGCCAACCTGACCCCTCCCTGACACAGCTTGAGGCCATTTCATCCTGTCCCTGTTCCCTGTCATTCCCTGGGAGCAGAGCCCGACCCCCCTGGCTGCCCCCTCCTGTCAGGGAGTTGTGCAGAGCCACAAGGGCCCCCCTGAGCCTCCTTTGCTCCAGCCTGAGCCCCTTTCCCAGCTCCCTCAGCCACTCCTGGGGCTCCAGCCCCTTCCCAGCTCCCTCAGCCACTCCTGGGGCTCCAGCCCCTTCCCAGCTCCGTTCCCTTCCCTGGACACGCTCCAGCTGCTCCATGCCTTTCTTGGAATGAAGTGCAAACCAAACCCCACTGTTGCTCTTGTTTACCTATGTTTCTCAGCAGGATACACTTTTTAGTGCTTGAAATCTTTGCGTTGATGTGGAAGCATAAATCTTCCAGGTCTGAGGATGCCATATCCTTCATCGTCACACTTGAGGGGGAACAAAAATGAAGGCAGAAATTTAACAAAGACCCAAGCTGCATATACTGTGCCTAAAAGCAGAATTTTTGGAAGGTCCCTGATCTGTCAAAGAAGCAGAGGGAGCATAAATGAAACAGTAAATTGAGTAATTCTCTTTTATCTTACTAAATTGAAGGCAGGAAAGGAAGCATAAAGGGACTGGCACTAGACAAGCCAATAGATTTCGCAGAACTCTGGAGATAAATGCAGTGTGATACCAGTGCAGCGATCCCTCATGAGACCAGGAGCATCCTTATTATATTGAAGTCTCCACTGAAAAAGGAGTTGGAAATTTACTGCAAAACCCCAGAAATATCTGGTTTATATAACGCAGTTTTAGAAGGCTCTCTCAGGGAGATTACATCAGATGATTGATGTTTAAAGAGACTTTTTTTTTAAAAAACGTAATTAAGAAAAAAGAAGTGTTAACAGAGTTATTAGCGAAGTCTGGAGGCACCAAAAAGAGCATTATATATCGACTACTATATAGTCTATAATAATAAATTTATTAACCCTATCATAGACAGAAATTGATTAAAAGAAAAAATTATACGTGACAAACCCCCGCATTTAACACTGTGGCCCGGCACTGAGCGCTCACACAGCTCCCTCCGGCGGCTCGCACTTGCAAACTTTAAAAACGTCTTTACTTAGCTTTTGGCTTAAAATACGATCAACTGCCGCGATTATTAAACCCATTCTTTGAGACCTGCCGCCTTGCCCACCCTCCTTACCTGCACACCAGGACACCCCGAGGCAGATCAGGATACCCTGAGGGGATCGAGGTCACCCGCTGCGCGCGGCGGCAGCGCCCGTCTCTCCTCGGGTCTTACCGGACGCAAGCGCGAGTGTATCCCGGTCCCGGTCCCACTCTCTCGGCCGCGGGGTCCGGAGCCGCTCGGCCGGGGAGGAGGAAGCTCAGCCGGGGGAGGAGGACGCGGCTCCCCCGCTCGAGCCCCGTTTGAATCCGCCGCGCTCAGGCGGGCGTTGGGGAGGGCGGAGGTAGCGCGTGCGCGCTGAGGGACGGGCGGAAAGGGCGGAGCGGGGCCGTAAGGGCGGGAGGCGGGAGAGCCGAGGGAAAACAGGGCGGAAAGGGCGGGAGCGCTGAGGGGACCGAAGGGCGGAAGGCAGGGCACTGAAGGAGGTGGTAGGCCGGGTGAGGGTTGGTCTCTTTTGACAGGCAGCCAGTGGTAGGACAAGGGGACACGGTGTCAAGCTGAGGCAGGGGAGGCTGAGGTTGGACATCAGGAGGAATTTCTTCATGGAAGGGGCGTTCAGGCATTGGAAGGGGCTGCCCAGGAAGGTTTGGAGTCTCCATCCCTGGAGGTGTCCAAGGAACGCAGGCTGGACGTGGCAGTCTGTGCTCTGGTCTGGGTGACAAAGGGGAGATCAGTCAAAGGTTAGACTCGATCTCGGAGGTCTTTTCCAACCTTTGACTAATTCTGTGAGTCTGTGGAGGGAGTAGGAGGAAGGGCGTAAGGCGGGAGCTCTGAGAGGAGCAGGAGCGAAGGGCGGGAGCGCAGAAGGTGTCGATTTTGAGAGCTTTGTCAACACAGTCACAGTTCACGTCAGAAAGGAGAAATTGTTTATGCAGCGCAGCGTGCAAGGAGGACGTTCCCACGATCGGCCCGCCAAGGGCTAAGAAGTTACATCTGTTATATAGTAAAATTCACATGAACACGGCCGCTTACTGCATAGTCTCCGCCCACCTAATACCCATTTATTTGGGTGATGTAATCTTAACGCACGACTTGAAACAGGTTCTTTCCTTCACTAAAGGAGGAAACTCCTCTTCAACAAGTAATTTCACATAAGTTACGTTTACAAAAGGCGAGAAAAAAATTAAAGACATAAAGGACACCGGGAAGGGGATGAGGGGGAAGGCGGGAATGCTGAGGGGAGCGGGAAGGGAAGGGCAGGAGGTGGGGGAGTGCGGAGGGAAGCGGGGCAGAAAGGNGAAGGCGGGATTGCTGAGGGGAGCGGGAAGGAAGGGCGGAAGGCGGGATTGCTGAGGGGAGCGGGAAGGAAGGGCGGAAGGCGGGATTGCTGAGGGGAGCGGGAAGGAAGGGCGGAAGGCGGGATTGCTGAGGGGAGCGGGAAGGAAGGGCGGAAGGCGGGATTGCTGAGGGGAGCGGGAAGGAAGGGCGGAAGGCGGGATTGCTGAGGGGAGCGGGAAGGAAGGGCGGAAGGCGGGATTGCTGAGGGGAGCGGGAAGGAAGGGCGGAAGGCGGGATTGCTGAGGGGAGCGGGAAGGAAGGGCGGAAGGCGGGATTGCTGAGGGGAGCGGGAAGGAAGGGCGGAAGGCGGGATTGCTGAGGGGAGCGGGAAGGAAGGGCGGAAGGCGGGATTGCTGAGGGGAGCGGGAAGGAAGGGCGGAAGGCGGGATTGCTGAGGGGAGCGGGAAGGAAGGGCGGAAGGCGGGATTGCTGAGGGGAGCGGGAAGGAAGGGCGGAAGGCGGGATTGCTGAGGGGAGCGGGAAGGAAGGGCGGAAGGCGGGATTGCTGAGGGGAGCGGGAAGGAAGGGCGGAAGGCGGGATTGCTGAGGGGAGCGGGAAGGGAAGGGTGGAAGGCGGGATTGCTGAGGGGAGCGGGAAGGAAGGGCGGAAGGCGGGATCGCTGAGGGGAGCGGGAGGAAGGGCGGAAGGCGGGATTACTGAGGGCAGGGAACCGGTCGGGAAGGGAAGGCGGGAAAGAAGGGCGGAAGGCGGAATTGCTTAGGGGAGCCGCGTGAGAAGGGAGGCGGGATCGTTGAAATCAGCAGGAAGAGAAAGCAGGATCGCTATGGGGAGCCGGGCGGAATCTCTGAGGCAGCGCCGACAGGCGCCCGCTCCGGTTCTGCCCCTGAGGATTTTACTCCCCCCACGGAACTGTGATAGCACCGACCAAGAACCGCCACACCACTTATTACTTGGTTGTATAAATTCAGTTTATTTAGCATTTAACAGAAGACAAAGCGCTCAATAAAAATTCAGTTTTCAACATACATATGGTCATGCTGGTGTGTCTCCTACAGGACATCATCACCCATTGCTTTCTTTTTTCTCTTGGGGTAAGTATGGGGATAATTAAACAGCTTACACTGACCCCAAACTATTTTTTTTCCTAATTAGCTACAAATATAAAGGTTTATTTTGTTAAGAACGGGCTGCTTATCTCTCCAAGGAAGGAATCAGCAGAATCTCTGTTGCTTTTCCACAATTCCCTGGTACATGAAAGCTCACAGTTCCCTCCGCTCTCTATCCCCAAAATCCTGAAGAGCTTATAAACATTAACATACAAATGAGTTAAGGACGGTGTTAAAGCAGGGATGCAATCCAAGGACTAAGTGACTGTGTCCAGCAGAATTAAGGAGAACAGAAAATGTGCGAAAGCCGCGCGCTACAGCAGGTTATTGAAATTGCTTTGTACAAGAATGCTTATTTTTAATGTTTTCATGGAGAAACGTGGTCAGGGTGGAAATGTGGCACTAATTCCCCCACGCAAGCCATAGAAAAAGGAAAATGTTCAAAAGCCCTGCTTCATAAGGAATTTTTAACGTCAATAATTAAGAGATTAAAAACAAACCAAAGAGGGAGAGTTCAGAGCCCAAAAGGTCAAAATCTGGGCTTTTTCATGTTTGCTAGCTTCTCCAAACAGCCACACAAATGCTTGTTCTACACTTTAAACATGGGGTTGTCTTGCACTAACAACCTCTGCAGTAAACAGATTTACAACATACAACTGTAAGAAAGAGGGGGGGAACCCCCCCAAACTGCACAGTCAGATATAGAAAAAAACATACTACAGATCCCCGTGCCTCTGGAAAATATTTAAACCTGGCATTCAGAAGTTTCTTTTGCTGTTTAAACCACATCATGGGAATGATCTGAGGTTTGTGCAGACAACTGAAACCCCTCCTGCAGCCTCCACCAGTTTATTTGTTAAAAAAGAAAGTTTCTGCTGTGTGTTTTCGGGGCAGAGGAAAGAAGGGCAGAAGAAAGTTTCTTTCTGGAGCCTACTACACCACCTGGTGCTACCTGAAGTCACAAGTCCGAACTTAGCAGAACGTTTCAGAAAGCTGTGGTATGGTCACAGGTCAATTTCATCATCGGGAAGCAAGATTGTTCTGTTCAGTTTATTAAGCAAACACCCCTGAGTAAAGAGGCTGATAGCCACTTTCTTCTTTTTTGCAAGTAAGCACACAGACGCTCAGCATGCCGAAGAACTGGAAAAGAGGGAGGGCACAAGAGACTTTAGTCCTGCTGGATTTCTCTTTCAGTCGTCAGACTAAACACCTACATATCAGATGACTCCATGGCATAAAAAAAAACTCACTTAAAAATACGTCTACAGAAAGTGTTACTTTTGCATACCAATTCCCAGTAATAGTTCCAGCTTGAGTGTTTCCTCTCTGGTTTGTCCCATTAATTAATAAATTCACATTAATTACTACTTATCTTGCCACGGGGAAAATTTCAGTGAAAGGCTGGGATTATTCTGGAATAAAATGAATTCTCCAAAATATTTAAGCATGCCTTTGGACAAGGAGTGACAGGAATGGCTTCCCCCTGCCAGAGCGCAGAGTTATTGGGATATTGGGATAGAAATTCCTGGCTGTGAGGGTGGGGAGGCCCTGGCACAGGGTGCCCAGAGCAGCTGTGGCTGCCCCTGGATCCCTGGCAGTGTCCAAGGCCAGGCTGGACGGGGCTTGGAACAGCCTGGGACAGTGGAAGGTGTCCCTGCCTGTGGCAGGGGCTGGAACAGGATGAGCTTTAAGGTCCCTTCCCACGCAAACCATGCTGGGATTCTGGGACTGACAAAATGGATTCCCCATTGAATTTCCATCCCAAATCCCCTACTATTTTTTGAATCCCTCCCATTATCATTAAGCAGATGAAATGGAGACAGTTGGAAAAACACAAGTGAGGAACGTAGGACTGAGTCTACTTCAGAGGCAGAAGAAAGCTGTTGGTAACAGGACAGCAAAGAGGAAAAAGACCCAAGATCCAAGGGCAAACAGTGCTATTTTCCATGAGAGAAGAGACAGGAACGTTTACCTTTACAATGGCAAACCCCAGGATCACAAGCATGGCATAGCTGATAACGCTCTGCAGCCCAGACTCCAGCTCCTGCGCACAGCCCTGCCATGAAAGAGAGAGGTAAAAACATGCTAAAAGGTGTTCATCCAGCTGCAAGTTTTTATTATCTCCTCCTCCAACTCTCCCAAGGAAGCAGGCCCTGATAAGGCCTGTCTAACCAGCACTGCAGACCTGAGGAACTCAATTCGTGTCTTCCAGACCTGATGGCTTATTTCCTCCCGCATGAGGAGAGGCACTGACAAACTGCAACTCGCTGAAATTTGCTGTGTCTGAGTTTCCTCTAGCTCAGGTCACTTAAACAAGTGCCAAAACTCAGAGCCAGAAGGCCATCAATGGTATCTATTAAAGTCAACTTAGGGGCTTATGCCCCAGACTGGAGAACCTGGTATGGAGTTAATAGAATCACAGAATGATTTGGGTTGGAGGGGACTTGAAAGATCATTCAGTTTCACCACCTGCCATGGGCAGGGACACCTTCTACCATCCCAGGTTGCTCCAAGCCCTGTCCGACCAGGTTTTGAACACTTCCAGGGACAGGGTAGCCACAGCTCCTGTGGGCAACGTGTGCCTGGGTCTCACCATCCTCATATCTGATCTACACTGATCCTCTTTTAGCTTAAAACCATCACCCCTGTCCTACTGCAACAGGCCCTGCTAAAATGTTTGACCTCGTCTTCCTTACAGGCAACCTTTAGGCACAGCCAGGGGCTCTGAGGTCTCCCTGGACCCTTCTGCAGGTGCATACCCCCAGCTCTTCCAGCCTGGCTGCAGAGCAGAGGGGCTTCAGCCCTGGGAGCAACTTCATCCTCCAGATTCAGCATGATCAATCCTAGATGAGCCTTCCTCTGCCCCACATCTGTTCAAACAACTACAGCTACGGGCATATCCCTAAACTCTGCCTGACGTGCTTCCCTCCATGGTTCCACCTGGCTGGAAATGAACACGGCCCAGCTGTGAAACCAAGCCCTTCATCCTCACCCGTGTGTTGAGCTCCTGTGGCTGATCCAGGTGCCCTGTGCAGTTCTTCGCCTGTTGCTGGCAGCAGCTCTGGGGGACACTGTTGTTCCCAGTGGAATTAAACCACTGGGTGGTCGTCCAGTCACTGTAGTTCTTTACCCCGCAGCAGTGAAGCTACCAAACACAGGACAGTTACACAGCAGTTATTGTTACATAATATTATATATACGTATTACTAATTACATAATATATATATTTTATATATGTTCATCTATGTGGATGCTCGTGTTGAGTTAAACTGCTCTTAGCCATAGTGGGACAAAGGTCCTACTTTACAAGCAGCGGTGCTTCAGCAAAACAATCATAGATGTAATAAAACAACCCCCTTCACACATTATTACATCCTTCTCAGTTTACTCTTTGTGAAAACTCCAATATGAAGGTGACAAGTCGCAGGGTAGAGTCTTCCATCATCTCGCTATTTTATGGTGCAGTGTTCCCAGCAGCAATTATTCACAGGTACTTACTTGCTCTGATGCAAATGTCACTCTTTTCAACCAGATCCCTCACTACATGAACTTCACACCTGGGGCCTGGACAGACCACCTCTGCAAAGTGGGGAGCACCCTCAGCTGCCTTGGAGGGTTGGATGCTAAGCACAGAGCCAAGTTCCAGGATATAGCTCCACTCATCCCCTTCCCTCCTCTCCCAGCCTAAGTTCCTTGTTTAGGACCCAACTGTTCTTTTCCAAACAATGCTTACATATTTTCTTACCTGTTCTTGCAAGTAATCCACAACTGTAGACTCTGGGTTTTTCCCATCGTACTTCTCAAAGACTGAGCGCATCGTACCTTGCACATCAGTTTTTACCTGTTCAGAGAGGGAAAAACAATGCAGGTGGTTTTAACGTGAGAGCTGAAAATTTTATCTGGTGGGAACTGCAAAAGATCTGTACCCCAACTAAGTCGGGGAAAATAAAAAAATAAGAAAAATCAAGCAATGTTTCACACAAAATCCAGGTCGCATTTAACCAGAATCACATTCCTGGGTAGAAGCTTGCCTCCCCTGATGGAAAATCTCTCCTTTGGGAGCATCAACAACTGTTTAATCCAACTCAGAGACTGATGTGATGCCTGCCAGGTACTTTATGCATTCACTGTGTTCCCAACAAAGACAGCCCCATTCCCACGTGCCCTGCAGGTTGCAGGACAGGGGATGAAGTAAAAAAAAAAAAACCCAGATAAACCGGAATGATCAAAAAATGTGAGATGTATTCTTTACTTTTAGGTTGGGACAGAGATGCTAATTTTTTGCTTACCTTTTCCCTGTAAACAAATCCCAGGACAAAAGCGGACACTTCTGCAATGAAGATAACCAGGATAATGGCCAAGAACTGGAAATAAAAAGGAGAGACAGTAAGAGAGAATCCCACAGTATTTGAATTCAGTTGCACAGTACAGTCCACATTAATTTAAAGCAGTAAGTGATCATTACATCTTATTGCCTCTCCTACCAAAATAGTTCGCAGAAAACAATTTATAATAGAAGAAGCTGTGGCTGCCTCACCCCTGGAATTGTTCACGGACAGGCTGGACATGGTTTGGAGCAACCTGGTCTAGTGGAAGGCGTCCCTGCCCATGGAAAAGGGGCTGGAACTGGATGAGCTTTAAGGTCCCTTCCAACCCAAACCTTTCTGGGATTATTGTTCGTGGCTGGGATGACGACTGTGGCTCCACAGGCTCTGTGCCTGATCCTGAACGCTGCCATGATGTGACCTGTGTGATGAGCCTATGGAACACTTCACAAGGTGGATGTCAAAGGGGAAAGTGCACAGATAAACCAGCAGCTAATTTAGGTACCTTGTGCACTTCTTGTTAAACTCACATTGCCTTCAGGGCATGAAGTTACTCTAAGTGAACCTTTCTGGATTTTTAAAAATAATTCTATGAGAAATTGAGGCATGCTTTCAGCACTCAGAGGACTAAAGTCAGCAGAAAACCAGACCCCCATCTGGTTTGCTTGCTTAGTAACTTGTATCTCCTCCTGTTCCTTCACCACCTCACTCCTCAACACTTGCTGCTTCCTACACTCATCTTCATCAAGCCAGGTGAGGCAGAGCATGAGACTGTCCATGGCAGGGGGTGTTTGTCGGTACAAGGCAGTGCCACTGACAGTCCAGCCTGCGCCTCACTCACCACGAACCAGAGCACCACAGCTGTACATGACTCGCGGTGCTTCAGCAGTGCGTATCACAACAACCTTTTACTTTCGGTTTCACACCTCCCGAGGTCCAGCCTAGCACCTCCCCTGCCAGGGGGAGGCAGACGACACACACACACGGACGGGATGCGCCGCTCACCAGCCCCAGGCCGACCCGAGACTCGCGGAAGGTGGCGCAGCAGCCGATCAGCCCGATGATGAACATCACCACGGCCACGCAAATGATGATCACAGCCGGCAGCAGGGCGTACTTGTCCTGCAGAAAGTTGTCGTAGCTCTTGTAGGTGTTGATGACGTATGCCCCAACATAGCTGAGGCCTGCAGCTGCCGCCTGAAATGCAATAAAGAAAGTGATTAGCAGTTATTTATTAAGACTCTGACCTGGAAACTAATCACGGATTGTTTTCTAATGGCGATTTTAAAAATAATGGCTACCGCGTGCAAAGATCGAGAAGAACAATATGCTGCATCTGAAACTATTACCTAATCTAGCTAGGCAAAGCTAGAACAGAGAGTGCTCAAACTTGAGCACAGAGAAGACAGAATTCACTGTATCACTCCCCTGCTACTAAGGCACTACTGCAGCTGAGCTGAAAGGCTGGAGTCTACAGAGCTGCATCAGTGCCTCTGCAGAATGCCAAGCTCACACTGCCCACCCAGGGTCACCTACATCCCACCCAAAGCTGCATTTGCAGGAATCAGATCACCACAGGGATGAGTTGTTGGTTTGGGGCCTTTTTTTTCTTTTCTTTTCTTTTTTTTTTTTTGAGAAAAAAATCATCCTTCGCACTCTCACAACAGCATTAACCACTGTGGCAGGCACAAACGTACCTAGTCTCCGCAAAACAGAGTCCCTCCTTTTCCTGAAGGAAACAGATTTCTGCAACCTCTAAAATAATCTCCCTCCCGGAAGGATGTTTTGCCAACATGATGATTGAGGCCAACGTACAGTGCACCAGTGACAGCTGCCCTGGAGACCACAGACTTTCATCCACTGGACTGGGTACAGCCCTGGAAACAGCACCGAAAGACTCAGCCATGCCCTGCCAAACCTCACCGATGGCATAAAAAAAACTCTCTCAAGAGTCAGGATGGCTCATTCACCCTCTGTAATCCTGCAGCACAAGTAAAATGAAGCACCCTCTGTATTCACATTCTGGAAACTTGAGGGAAACCAGAATGTTTGTTTTGAACAGGTCACAGCAGGATTTCATCACGCAGCCTGGAGCAGTTCATTACTTGCCTAGCACTGTAAGTTTTAATTAAATCAAGCACTCCTCATGCTGGAGCTAGGACTTGCTAATTCCTTTACCTTGTTTGGCTCTTTCCCCTCCAGCCAGGTCTGCTGCCTGCCCTTCAATTACCTCAAAGTGCAGGAATATCCTTTGTTTCAGACAGCTCCCATCCCATAATCTTGCATTCCTGGATGCTGTCTGCACCTCAGAATTACTGGGGTCAGAAGCACCAAGTGATGAAGCCAGAGACATTTAGCACAAGCCACGCAAGATTCGGCTGTGCTGCAGCTCAGATTCAGCAGGTGCTCTTCAAAGTGGGCTATCAGGAAAAGGAGCAGGATCACCAATTCTCAACAGGCTATTTGTTTTTCTTCTCCACATGCATGGGGTTTTCAGACAGTGCTAATGATTAAAGCATTTCCCAAAGCTTCCTTCCATTTTTCCTCTCATTGAGGAAAATCTCTTTCCTATTTCCCTGTCTGCAGGTGCAGGGTGACCGTGGCTTTTTCCTGCCACCCCTTTTTAGGGATGCAGGGAAAGGATGAGACCACTTTATCTCAAAGGGCACCACTGCCTTCTCACTTCACCACAGGAGTGGGGTTTTGAGGAGGAGCAACCCCACCTTCTCCTCCGACAGATGTTCCTGAACTGAAAGTAGGCCAGGTAAAGTCCTTGGAATGGCAGCAGTACTAAAGGTGGAGGTGGGGACACGTCACCTCCATCCTCCTTTGCCTTCAGTTGCACAAAAAGAATGAAGGTGCATGACTCAGAAAGTGTATCCTGTATTTCTGGCCTGGAAGGCTGGATGCACGTGCCTGTCCACCTATTCTCTGTTCTGAAACAGCATCATCTGGGCAAGGACAGTCATGGAGAGGCAAGCAAAGTTGTGCCAGGGCCTCACCACCATCACCAATTCCTTCCTGATATCCCACCTAACCCTGCCCTGTGGCAGTGGGAAGCCATTCCCCTTTGTCGTGTCACTCCAGTGTCCTGTCCCAAGCCCCTCTCCACCACAGAGAAACATTCTTCATTTTCCATCCGTGCTTCATTTTCCATCCATTTCCAGCTTGCTCAACGTGCAGTGCAAAGGAAGCAGCACAGGAAATGCTGAAGACCAACCAGCTGTGGGGAGCTAAGAAAAACCTTGCTGCAAGCAAAAGGCTGCCACAAATTAAGAAAAAAATAAATAAATTATGAAGCCAATTCACAGAAGGCTCCTAAAGCCAGGACCAGAAAAGCTCCATGATGGCAAGACAAAACCAGAAGGTCCAGTGTTAAGCTCAAGGACATCAAATATAAAGCACTTTCACAGTGGGCTTTATTGCAATACTCAGGATTGCCTCGTTTCTGGTCAGAGACAAAATACAACCAGCAAGACGTCTATTAAAAATTTCCAAACTTCTGCTTCCAAGCAGAAAAAGGAAGTGTAATGAAGCAAAACCAGAAGTCTTTGGGAAAAGATCTGGCTTAAAGGAAGATGACATTTTTCCCCACAAACAGACACTGCACTTCACCCATGGTTTTTCATTCAGTGCAAATAATCCTGAAGCCTGAAGAGCAGGGTCACTCAGGAATAGAAAGCATCACAGCTAACGATCTCTTCCCTGATTTATTTTTGCAGGTGAGTCCCAGAGACGAGTTTTGAAAGCAAAGATGAAAAATATTTCAGAACCTAGAACTCCTCCCTTAAGCCTTTCCAGAATTTAAGGCAAATTCAAAATCCAGTGGAGGGATATTTCACCCCAACATTACAAAACCTACAGCCCATTCCTAGATCTAAGATGAAGATGTACTAAGATGTACTTCTCTAGAAGCACAACGAGTCCTTTGCATTGCAAAAGTTGGACCTCAAAGTATGTCTGATTAGGTTTCTGTTTGATCTCAAGAAAAAAACCAAGCAATCTCATAAACACAAAGGCCAGTTTGAGCGATTACTTTTGAGGGCGAATAAATCAAATACCTCCTTTTTCACGATTAGTCAACCACTTTCTCAAACCCATCTGAAATCATATTCAAGGACGCCAGGATTATGCCAAGAAATTCACACTACCAACTGTTACTGCTCTTCACACTTTCTGTCGGTCTCCTGCTTGGCAGCTCACTGTCAGCCAAGTCCAGTGCCCAGCAGGCTCACGCAGTGAAGGGGTGAGCGCCGGCCCAGCGCAGGCAGCACAAACCCCGGCAAAAACCCCGGCACAAAGCCCGGCACAGGCAGCCAGAGTGACTCAAGGCGGATACGGCAGAACCACCTCAAGCACAACACGCACCCCTGAACCCTGTCCTCCCCGAGCAGCCCCAGCTGACTCACCAGGGCTGCAGGAAACTGCTAGTGTTTCTTTACAATGCTGACGACTTCTTTAAGACAGGATGATGAGATGAGGAGAAAGGAAATTTTGCGAGAAAACCCCTTTTCACAGCTGGGCAGCAGAGCTGCAGCCGCCTCTGCTGCCTCACCCACCACGGCTTGCACCCTTCAAGGACCTAAGGCCAGAATCACTCAATTTTTCATATCCCATGCTCTGGACAGAAAGCAGAGAAACTACTTGAGCATGGAAAGTGAACTCCTTGGGGCTGAGTGAGAAGAAAGCCAAGCTGTGACAGTCATCAGATTTTCCCGGGCTGAGGTTTGGGCAGGGCCTGGGCTCACCAAGCTCTTCCACGCTTAGCTGAGCCAGCTGAGCCAGGGGAGCAGGTGCAGAGAGTACATCCACAACAAGGGGGGATTTTCTCTGCCACATAACGCACACACAGCACCCTGAATATTCAGTCCTGCCCATGGAACAGAAGCCTGGGCTGTCTCACTGACGCAGAACAGGACAGCTGTTGGAAAATACTAATTTTATGCGTATTTTAAACTACAGCAAGCCTTTTACTTTGTGTTCCATAGTTTTCGTATGTTGATGACCATAAGCTCCTGCCCTTTTTGGGAGGCTTACAGCCATGCAGATGCTTCATGCCACCTAATCAGTGTCACAGCCACAGAAGGGGCTGCTTAGAGCTTCCTCTACCACTGTCCTGAACTAGATGCAAATTTTTTATTTATATATATCTATCTATCTATCTATATCTATTTTTTTAATTTTTTTTGCTATCAGTGAGGCAGAACAGGTGCTTTTCCACCTTCACTTCTCTGTTTTCTTACGCCAACCTTATGTGATGGCTGAGAACAGAGGTTTGTGTTTGTTTGCAGTTATCAGCACAGGCTTCTCTGTCCCCTGCCTAACCCAGATAAGGTACAGCAAAGGAGCCAAACAACCAACTATGAATTTTAAAGGCAGTGTCTGTTGGTTGGAGGTTTTGGGGGTACTTTTTAAAAGGTTTCTCCCAGCATCCTTTCATTTCAGAGTGTTGATTCTATGAGTTGGTCTGTTACTGTAAACTGGTTTAAGACTTCCTTTTTAAAAGGCTGGACAGTTAAAAATACAGAGTAACAAAGCTGTAGTGTTAAAAGAAGCTTAAGAACAGGGTGAATTCCAAATTCATCCCACGTGTCCAACACGATGCAGCCTCTTTACTGTAAAAAATGGAGGCTATGAGAGTTAAAGACATTTCTCCTTTGTCAAATGGGACTTTCCTAGGGCCAGCACCATCACAGCACAAAGCCCAGTATCTACCACAGCACAAAACTCAGGCTGGCTGGACTTTGTCTCCAATCATTAACTTTTTATGGGCAAAGACAGGTAAGATAAATAACACCATTTTCCCTGACACAGTAAGAGCAGTTATCTTCTACAGCAAACTACTGCAAATACATACTGGAAGAACTATGAATATCCACAAAAACCTTTTCTGAACCGCTCCCACCTTACTTCTCACTAGACAGTCAGTTCACAGAGCTGCCTGAGTTAATTTCAAGGCTCAAATCCCACTTTTCTCACCAATATCTTTGCATAGTCAGGGCATCTCACCCAGTGGAACGCCCGATGCTGGTGTTTTGCCTTCCCATCCAACACCTCTGTTCACTGGGATGCTATCACAGTTTCAGCAGGTTCAATCAGCGACAGGACTGAGTGGGATATGCCACCTTCAATTATTACTTTGCTAATTACAATTATTACTCCAGTGCTGCCCCCATGTCTCTCATATCTGCAATCAGACCCCCGGGTCCCAGTTACAGCTCCTCATCCTCTCCTTAACACAGAAGATACTCCGTACCTTTGTTTGGGTTTTTTCTGTGTACAAAAGCTGTTTTTGATTTACCTTGACAGGTAAATCCTCTGCTCAAAAGATTTTGCACATTTCCTCCATAAATAATGTATTTTATTACCCAACAGCCAGCTTGCATGGCAAGGGGAATCACTTTCTGGCTCCCTTGCTGATTTATTGTACTACAAGATTTATTCTTCCCATTCACTACCAGAGTTTCAAGTCCTCCCTGGCTGCTGCACTACTCCATTCTTACGGAGACAACGCGTTTTCTAGTGACTTCACAGGAAAAGAAAAGCCCTGAGCACTTCTGAGAAAGCCTTCCTCAACGCTCATTTAAACCAGTTTAAAACTCCCCTTAGCCCACACGGACCAGGCACTCCCCAGACCTGAGGGTCTCCCTTGGCCCAAGACAAAGCTGGTTTCTCCCAGCCACAACAGTGACCCCAACTCAGCACCTCCCATCCCATGAACACAATCTTCTCTCCCTTTCCCCATCCTGGATTAAAAACTCAGCCAGCTGGAAGGGACCTCCTGGCTTCAGTTTCCATTTCCTACTCTGCTTACGCTATTCATTTCTCCACATGATAAATCAGGCATGGCCACATTTGTGTTCCCAGGCGTCACCCAGGACAGTGTGTGACAGTGCTTGGCCACTCTCACAGAGAAAAGGGTTTCTGATGTTCAGAGGGACCATCCTGTGCTTCAGCTTGTGCTCACTGGTCCTGTCACTGGGCACCACTGAGGAGAGCTCAAACAGCATCATCTGGGCAATGGGAGTCACAGAGCAGCGAGCAAAGCTGCTTCTCTGGGCACCCTGTGCCAGGGCCTGCCCACCCTCACACACAGCAATTCCTTCCCAAGATCCCATCCAGCCCTGCCCTCTGGCACTGGGAAGCCATTCCCTGTGTCCTGTCCCTCCAGGCCTTGGCCCAGGTCCCTCTGCAGCTCTCCTGGAGCCCCCTGAGGCCCTGCCAGGGGCTCTGAGGTGTCCCTGGAGCCTTCTCTTGTGCAGGGGAGCACCCGCAGCTGTCCCAGGCTGGCTGCAGAGCAGAGGGGCTCCAGCCCTGGGAGCAGCTCTGTGGCCTTCTCTGGACTGGTTCCAGCAGCCCCAGGTCCTTGTGCTGTTGGAGCCAGGGCTGGAGGCAGGATGGGGCCTCCTGTTAGTACACAATCTTGCTGTGTTCCCTCAGATCCTCGTGTGAAAACACTGATTTACAAAATAATAAAAAATACTGAACTCAGCAAGCTGGCTTTGGATTGGAGCAAAAAGCACCAAAGCTGCGAGCTCCTGCCAGGTGGCCCTTGATTCCAGCAGCACCAACAGCCCCGGGAGAGAATTCCTGCTCATCTCATGCCAGTTATTACCCTCAAACTAAAACATTCAAATCATAGTTTCCTCATGTGAGCCACACAGGTGGGACAGAACCAAGACATCTGTTCTGAGCCAACTTACACCAAGCCACAGCAGACTCTCCGAAGTATGTTACACCTAAATATTCAGCTGTGATGTACATCTGTGGGGCACGTTTCAGCCTGCCTTCAAAACACACCTCAGGGCTGCTTGCTTGGTATGGTGGGAAGCGCTTGCTCCTTCCTTTTCTTCCTCAAATGAAAACAATGAGCAGCTGCCAAAAGGCTCTGAAAACCTATGTCTCTCTCTCAGGGAAAAAAACCTCCCAAACCCAAACCAACATTTTCTGGCAGTTTTTACATGCTGCAAAACCACACACTCAGAGAGGATTCTGCGTGTAGTGGGCTTGTTTTCAAGTAATATAAAGTAAATGTCCTCCTTAAGAGTTGATTTAGCACGTCTTCTTCTGTTTCCCAAGCCTAATTCCAAGGTTATTTTCCCACCCCTAAAAGCCAGCACATACCCTACAAAGCATAAATGGTGGGATGCCCTCATGGAAATACTGTACAAAGTTGTACCGGTGCAAAGCAAGGAATCCTGCCCCAGTTCCTACGACTTCTAATGCTTAAACCCCCCGCTGCTGTTAATCATAACCACAGAACTTCATGCACCTCAGAGGCAACAGGACCACGAGGAGGAGAAAGCAGAACCCCCATTTTCACTCATATTCTCCCTAAATACACGGACTGCAGGGCATGAGCTTGCAGTGAGTGTAACTTCAGCTGAGCACCAATTGATTTATCAGCCAGTGCCAGGCTGTTTTGGATCCGAGCAGCCTGTTTGGACACAAAACACCCTGTAGTTCAATATTTGCCTTTGGAACCACCCCAGTTTCTCAATCAGCTGTTCCAGGCTCAGACAGCAGACCCTGCAACTAAAGCAAGGGGCACCTAAATCGCAGCAGAGCTAATCCTAAATCTTGCTGAACAGGTAACAAAGTGGGACCTCTTGAGCCATTGTAACTACCAGACACACTTCCACAACACGGAATCACAGAAATCCAGAATGGTTTGGATGGTTTGAGCTGTAAAGCTCATCAAGCTCTACCCCCTGCCGTGGGCAGGGACACCTCCCACTGTCCCAGGTTGCTTCAAGCCCCGTCCAGCCTGGCCTGGGACACTGCCAGGGATCCAGGGGCAGCCACAGCTGCTCTGGGCACCCTGTGCCAGGGCCTGCCCACCCTCACAGGAACAATTCCTTCCCAGCATCTACCGTAAATTTCCCCTCTTTTCAGTGTGAAGCCATTGCCCTTCTCCCATCACTACAGCTCCTGATGAAGAGCCCCTCTTTGGCTTCCTTGTAGCTGGAAGGCTGTTACATGGTCTCCACACAACTCTCCCATCTGCAGGCTGATCACCCCCACCTTTCCCAGCCTGTCAGCATCAGACCTCTGGATTTGGAGACCTGCACACTGCGAGACCTTCAAAGAGAGCAGAGTGCCTTTAGGGATGGATACACAGCCCACCCACCCAGCAGGTCCGTTCACAGCCGCAGGGACCACTGGGGACAGTCTGAGCTTGTTCCTCCGAATCTGCATCACCGTCCCAACACTTCCCCCGTGCTGACCGCACAGCACCAGAACCTTCATTTTAATTCAGTCTGTGAGACCTCTGTGCAATACAGCAAAGCCCTTTTTCATGCAAGTCAGTTCAGTTTCGCTTCCTGATTTTGGGCAGAATAGTTTAAAACAAGGAGGAATTTTACCCTTTCAAGGCATGCTCAAGAGGATCACACCAAAGTGCCCAGCCCAGGCATCAGCCCAATCCTGTGACCACTCTGCATCGTGTGGCTGCTCTTCTCTCACCATCCAGAAACGAGCTAGGAATCACAGAACGGATGGGGTTGCAAGGGACCCTTAAAATCACCCTAGTTCCAACCCACAACAAACCCCACACTTGCCCCTTCTCACCCAACACTCCTTGTGCTGGCTCAAGATGTCCCCCAGACCTCCCTCGCTCACCACCCCCCATCAGTCCCACCAGAGGAGCAGAAACAAGGAGTCTGGACTTAAGTCTGGTCCTGAGTCCTCCCAGGAGTGGATGAATGACCTCATTTTCACTCGCTGGATGGGTTCAAAGTAAGGTGTTTCTAGCACCAATAATCTTCAACATAATCTTTGCTATTCATTACGTTGTTCAATAAAAATTATTAAGAATTTCCATCCTCACTGGGTTTTTTAGTTTTTCAAAGTATTCAGATTTCTCTCTGACTGAGGCTTCAGAGTAGGCATTCCCAGACTACCCATCACTGGCATGAGTGATTTCAAACTATTCATATATGCAGGAATTTTTCTTGCAGGTAAATTTATACCTCCAAATTACTAAAAATTATTTTTTAGTGAACCACGGCAATATTGTGATTCCTTGAGCAACCTGGTCTAGTGGAAGGTGTTCCTGACCATGGCAGGGGGCCGGAACTGGATGATTCTTAAGGTTCCTTCCAACCCAAACCATTCTGGGATTTTATGATTCTACGCCACTAATGCCCTGAAATACATTTGATTCATGCTTCTTGGAGATTCACAGGTCAGAAATCCAAAAATATTTGCAAAAACCACCTGACGTAGTGTGGTGGAGAGGGTGGAGAAGGGAAATGGGGAAAGCCAAGCTTTGCAGCACTGAGACATTCTCCACAAGGACTCTGTGAGAAGTCAAAGCCCCCCTCTACTCTCCAGTCAATGAATGACTTTTGCTACCATCTGAACTCTTCCCTGTGAGAGGGGTGAGGCCCTGGCACAGGGTGCCCAGAGCAGCTGTGGCTGCCCCTGGATCCCTGGCAGTGCCCAAGGCCAGGTTGGACAGGGCTTGGAGCAGCCTGGGACAGTGGAAGGTGTCCCTGCCCACGGCAGGGGTGGGATTGATGACTCTTAAGGGTCCCTTCCATTCCGGGATTTGTGGAGTCAAACCCCAGTACAGAAACTGCAGTTCACACCTCCCTGTAGCAGGGCTGCAAAACCCAGCTGGGTCTCCTGAAGAGTCAGTGAACAGCCTGTAATCAGCTCCAGGGTGCCCGGCCGTGTGTGGGGGCAGAGGGAACCAGGGCTCAGCTGGGGAAACACAAGCCTGGCTTCACTGCTGGCAGGTAGAGAGAGCACATCCTGCCACGGATCAGCACTGCTCCTGCACTTCTTGTCAGCAGATCGAATGCTGCTCTCTCAAATCCCCTGGTCCTGCTAAAGCCCCTCCGGGCAGTAACTTATCCTTATGCTCCTCCCTGCTGTCGGGCAAGTGAAGCGAGCCTGGGGAAGCATCCACCTCTGCTTAAAAGTGAATGGGAAATCTGGGCCAACAGGATTTTCACTGCAGGAACACCGAAGGTAGTCCCTTTGGTGATGAATCAGAATATCTTGAGTTGGAGGGGACCCACAAGGATGACTGAAGTCCAACTCCCAGTCCCCAGGACCACCAGTGGATGCCAAGCCCCCCCTGAAGGCAGAGACTGTTTAGTGGCAATGAAGTAGAAGGCGAGCAGGGGCAAGGTGCCCGATGCTTTGAGGTTAAAAGCAATCTGGGAAGGTGTTTACTGCACGTTGTACAGAAATATTGGAGCGTGAAACTTCCATCTAGATTTAAGATTCTCGGTTTCTTTCCTTGGACCAGCAAGTGAGTCCCAGCATTTCACCTCCCTCCTTCAAAGAGACCATCATCACATCCCAGACAGCCCAGTCCCCTCAAAAGACATTGCCAAGGACATCATGGTCTGGTCTGACCTTTCCTCTCCCTTTTTTAGGTCCCCTGAGATAAACCTGTATCCCCAGTCTTCTCCTCGAGCAGGCCAACACCCACTTACCAAAACAACCCCACACTTGCACCTAATTGGTAGGTGCTAAAGAGCAGAACAGGGGGTGGGAAGAACTCCCTACAACTTGAAGCACCACCTGTGGGAACTGTATAATTAAGTAATCTTTAATAACCAACTTTTTGGGGGGAGTTATGCATAGATCCCCCACCCGCAGAATGACCTGCACATATGATGCTGAGCCTGGTGCTGAAGAGAAAAGCTGTTTTTTCACCTCATTTAGGAAGCCCCAATTTGTCATTCTGAAGATCTGACTCTCTTCACTCCGCATGATAACAATCAGAAATCCAAAAGAGGACTTTTTTCCTTTTTAGGATATTCTTAAGTAATAACTTCTGTCAAAGAATCACATCTGCACCATCTGCTGACTACGCAGGTGGTGAATTATTTTCCATAATCACTTCCAAGCTGGGACAGATCTGCAGCATGCAATGTCTGGACATGAATTATTCCTTGGAGAAGGGCTCTAATGTTCTTTGCAAACCCTGTGTTTTCACAATCATCTGGGGCCTTGCACTTACAGAGCCCTAACTGTTAGAAGTGTTCTGAAAAAGCACAAAAGAGTCAGTGCCTCCATCTGCATCCTCCTAAAACCGGAATTCCAGGTTCTGCAGTTCTGCTGCTGGAATGTGATTACCACACCTAATGGTGGCAGCAGCATCTGAATGCCACAGGTACTGGGCTGCACTGCTCTTACCAGGATAAAAAACAACCCAAAGGACTGGTCTGGGTCACCCCAAATTCAGAGGCGACAGACATGCAGAAGGACAGTTACTGACCAGTCCATGGATGCAGATCATCTGGCACAATTAGAGCTCCCCTACAGCAGAAGAAAAGGCACCAGAGACATTTCTAGGAGGACATAAGGCTGTTGCTTCATTTTTAAAAAGCCAACCAACGCTGCTAACCCTGAGGTACACCTGATCTGAGGCTCGGGGGCTTTCCACATACAAACAGTGGGATGCTGCAATGTTTCTCTGTGGCTACTTCAAAAAAAAAAAAAAA
>WEIT01022000.1:131557-143133 GCA_013389985.1 Dryoscopus gambensis
TCCAGCGAAGTTAAACTAAGCTCTCACTGCAGCACGAAGGTTTACACCAGATTTGCCTTCCAGGATTGCTAACCCGCAGCTTGCATCCCTTCATCCAGCCCTCCTCAGGTCTGTCTGAAGCCGATCCTGTCAATCACGTGCTGCATGAACAGCAGGAATACACGGATCAGTGGCGGGAATACGTGGCTCAGGGCTGGGGGAAAAACTGGGCTGGACGCCCTGGGCTGAGCCCCAGCGTGGGCAGCAGGGGAGGGGGGATTCTGCCCCTCTGCCCCGCTCGGGTGAGACCCCACCTGCAGAGCTGCCCCAGCCCTGGGCTCCAGCAGCACAAGGACCTGGGGCTGCTGCAGCCAGTCCAGAGGAGGCCACGGAGCTGCTCCCAGGGCTGGAGCCCCTCTGCTCTGCAGCCAGCCTGGGACAGCTGCGGGTGCTCCCCTGCACAAGAGAAGGCTCCAGGGACACCTCAGAGCCCCTGGCAGGGCCTCAAGGGGCTCCAGGAGAGCTGCAGAGGGACTTGGGCCAAGGCCTGGAGGGACAGGACCCAGGGAATGGCTTCCCAGTGCCAGAGGGCAGGGCTGGATGGGATCTTGGGAAGGAATTGCTGTCTGTGAGGGTGGGCAGGCCCTGGCACAGGGTGCCCAGAGCAGCTGTGGCTGCCCCTGGATCCCTGGCAGTGTCCAAGGCCAGGTTGGATGGGGCTTGGAGCACCCTGGGACAGTGGAAGGTGTCCCTGCCTGTGAGGACCACCAGCTGATCCAAGGGTCTTGCAGAGTCTGCCTCGGATCAGGAACTGATAATAGTATACCCCTGAGACGTGTGGGATGTGACAAGGAATGAGGCAAAAGAAGCAAGTTACAACAAGTCAGCAGAAAGAGATTAGCTAAGTTAGCGACTGGAAGAATTAAGCAGGTAGCAAAAGGGGAAGTTGTGGTGGAAAGCCAGGATACATCTATTAGGAAAGCTTAAGGAGCAGAAAAAGTGCCGAAATGCAGCAGCCGCTTGCTTGCATGCTTGTGAAGCAGATGGCGCTACCAATGAGAAACTGCGTGATTGCTTATCCGAAAGTAAAAGCTGTGTAAGGATGCCTTTAGTTCTGTAATAAAGGACACTCTTCACCTTTGCATGATTGATACGTAGTGTTGTGGCGTTCTTTGTCCGCCCCGACCACCGCCACACCTGCCCGTGGCAGGGATGGAACGAGATGGTGTTTAAGGTTCCTTCCGACCCAGACCATCCTGTGATTCCCTGACTCCACAACACAGGTTTAGACACTCAACAGTACATCCCATCCACTGGAACGAGAGGCTGAGCAGCTGCAGGGAGAGGTATTGGAATTCAGCAGCTGCAGAGGGCTGCAAATGTCACTTTATTTCCACCAGCCAAGCCTTGTGCTTTTACAAACAAGCTGGAGGGGCAGGGGTTTGCTTTGCAGAGAAGACCTTTGGCAGCCTGAACTGAGCTGAACCCACCCCTCTGCTGGGCTGCGGGATGCAGCGGTAACAAGTTTCCTGCCACTGCCCCTTCCTGGCAAAAACTGCTGTCATGCAGTGTCTTCTGGGGGAGATGGGTTTTGGAGGGGATGTGCTGAACCAGCTCTCCCGCAGGAAACCAGGAAAGGGAGATTATGGACAGCCTCCGCCCGCAGTCCCTGAATTTACCCTGTAGCTGCTGTGAAAGGCAGCAGACTGTCTGTGCCGCCTGCTGAAAAGAGAAATCCCCATGCAGAAAGTGGGGTGAAGCTGATATCCAAAGTTAAATTCCTTGGAGAGTAAAGATCAGCACTAAGTCAAAATTTGAGGACTGCTCACTGAGCTCCTCCTACCAGCAAGCCTCTCTTTGCTATCCTAATTTCTATTACAGTACAAAATATTAACAGAGTGTAAAATTGTGGAGTATTTTTAAATTTAAAAAAAAATTTAATCAGCATTTTCACTTTTCCTTGCAGTGTGGCAGGCAGACAAAGCAAATAAAATCACCTTGAACACATTCATCCTAGTTTTGTAGGAATGATTGGTAATCAGGGGGAAACAGTTTGAAGGAAAATGAAAGGGCAAAGTCTGATGTTTGAGTTAAAATAAAATATGAAAGAATAAAAAAAAACCCCCACAACCCAAACACCAACCAAACCCCACCTTTCTTTAATATCCAAATATTGTTCCAAATTTTGTCACTTTTTAGCTCACTAGTTTAATTAGAAATAAAAGAATGGTGGTTTCACAGTGAGAACAAAATAATATCCTTAATAAAAACGTTACAACCTGTATGGTGTTTCAGAACAAACTGTTATTTAAAATCAACGATGGCTGATTTTTTATTAAAGGTGATATTGAAAGTAACTTGCCAGAACAAAGATGTGCCCATATAGACGTATCCCAACCATCAGAGACAGCCCTGGTTATGATATTCTGCACCACTTCCCACCAAATCAATATAAAAGCAAGAGATTCCTGTTGAACATGAGATTTTAAAACAGCAGTAAGCTGGAATTCTCACAGTCAGCTTTGGAAAGGAGTTGGGGAAAAAAGGAAGTTAAAACTATCGAACCTGATAACAAAGCCTCAAAGGAGGCTGTGTTTCCAGAGCTGCTGTCTGCCATAGGATCTCTTGCCCTGGGTAAATTGGTTGGGTTTGCTGAGTTTCAGTCTGAGATGGGTTTAGGAAACATTGTGGAAAAACAGCAGGTTTCCCACTGATTTATTTATTGCATGTTCAGCAGTGTGGCTGAGTGGTTTGTACTGGAAGCTGTAACATGTGATAGGAAAAGGATCTTTACATTTCCCCTTATCCACCAGACAACCTTGATGTAAAGATAAAATCCCTTTCTGCACATGAGACCATGTTTCTGAAAATCTATTTTGTTTTCCTCCTGCTAGACTAAACAACTTGTCAGCTCTGATATTTTCCAGAACTCATTCTCTCCCACTAAGCTTCGTTTTTCTTGAAATGCCTGGAAATGGAGTGCTCCCCGAGGGTTGTACTGAAGAGGTCACCACAGCTCTCTGCCTTCTCCTGCAGCGCCGTGGCCTTGCTGACTCACCCCCAGCTCGTGATAATCTATTTCTGCCAAAGGAACTGCTTCCAAGTCAGCTGTTCCCCATCCACTCCTCCTGATTATTCCTGTCCAGGTGGGCAACCCTGCCAGTGTCATGGAATCCCAGAATCCCAGGATGGTTTGGGTGGGAAGGATCTTAAAGCCCATCCAGTGCCACCCCTACCATGGGCAGGGACACCTTCCACTATCCCAGGCTGCTCCAAGCCCTGTCCAGCCTGGCCTTGGGCACTGCCAGGGATCCAGGGGCAGCCACAGCTGCTCTGGGCACCCTGTGCCAGGGCCTGCCCACCCTCAGAGGCAAGGATTCCTTCCCACTATCCCATCTCATCCTGCCCTCTGGCACTGGGAAGCCATTCCCTCTTGTACTGTCACTCCAGGCCCTTGTCCTTTCTGCACCACAACCCTTTCCTCCAAATGCTCAAGATCTCTTGGAAACTCTATTTCTATTGCAGTCCTTGTCCTTACCACCTCCACGTGCTTTCTACATACAAATTCTCGGTTCTCTCCTCCAAGTTATTACTGAAATTTAAACCCACAGGAGGTGGGACAGTAACCCGGGTGACAGCAAGCCATGGTGGGGGATCCAGGGATGGTTCTGGACAGGCCATGGGGATGAAGGTGCTGTGGGGTACAGGGACGTGTTAGAAGCCTTATCATATTAAATACATATTGCTTCTTTCCCCACAGGGCCTGTTACCCATCACAGAAGGAAATGCGATTAGCGTGAAACCATTTGTCCTTGACATAGCTATGTTGGCTGGTATTTGTCCCGGTATTTTCTTCTTGCTTGCAGATGGTTTTCCAATTACTTATTCCGTGGTCTCTTTGATGTCGTTTATCAGGAACTGAAGTCAACTGGCTTGCAACTTCCAAATGGTTGTTTTTTAGTTTTGTTTCTTTTTAAATGGAGCCTGTCCCCCTTTTCCAGTCTGCTGGCACCTCACCTCCCTTCCATAACCCCCACTGCAAACAGCTCTTAGATGGCTGGACTCACTTTTTAAGTCTTCTGGGGAAAAGCCCATAACACTAGGTTAATTTGAGAACCGTCAGTTTATTAAACCTCTTTGTAACCTGTCCTTTCCTCATTCTCCCACTGACTTTTATCCCTACTTTTTGCTGTGCCAGCTGCTGATTGTGCTGGACATTTTGGTGCCCCCCATGGCAGTGAGGACAGAAAATCAGTCTCCCATGATCGGCACGTGAGGGTGACGCAGAAGCATCTTTATAGTACATGACCTTATTTCTGGGGATCATTTGGATCTGTTGAAAAGACTCATGTAAAAATAACAGGAAGGAAAACTTACAGTCAGCAGAGATTGCTTTCTAGCTAAAAAGAATGAAGTAATCTTTTACTGACATCATAAAATTAGCAGATAGCCAAGTTTGAAAAACTCAATCCAAATACTTTCAGTTTAAACACTCCAGCTGGGTTACACACTCAGTTCTTGTCTCAGGCGTGGAAAAAAAATGCGTTTCCCAGCAACAAATATTCACATTTTTGCAGTAGGGAAATTGTTACTGCGTGGAGTTGGATTAGGAAGGGAAGGACTGTGCATGGCTCTCCATCCCGGGCCAGCAGAGTGCCCAGCAGGGCAGCAGTGTTCCCTGGAGCGTTCATGTGCAAGGATTCATGTCACTAGCTTGGAATTCTGCTTTCTGCCACACCTCAGCACTCTGCCACAGGTAACGCTGCCCCAGCCCCGAAGCTGTGCCTGCAGTGAGCTGGAATGCTCTGCTCTGTCCAGGGACTCTGATTTGCTGGGAGGGGAATTTTGACCTCACTGCTGGTCTCACCCACTTGCTGAGCTGGTGACTGAGAGCAGCCAGGCAGGACATAGGTGGTGAAACCCCAAGCGATGCCTGGTGAGCTTCTCTGTGATAGAATCTAATTACAAAATATAGATAAAGCAACTCAGAGATGTGCAGTCTTCGTGGTGAAACCTGGAGCACGCAGGGAGGGTAAGGAGATGTTTCCTGAGATGGATCAGCTCTTGGGGCAGGGTGGTAGGGAAGGACCACAGGCAGAAATAAAACTGTAAATCCACTAGTGGGCCTTACACTGTCCTAATCATGCTGGAATTATTCACCCCTCCCTCACACCACGTTCCCTTGCTGTGGTTACCCTTTGCTCTTTCAAGGCTGAGAGAGTGGAAGGAGAAAAATATCTTCTCTGCTCGCCCTGTGGGTGTGGAGAGAGGAGAGCAGCTGATCTTCCCTCCCTCCCACCTCCTTCCGCCGTGTGGATTTGGGGTAAAAAAGAGCATTTGTCTGATGGCGCCTGGCTCAGACGTGGTCGGGGAAGGACTCTGATCTTTGCACTTCGACATCTGGACCACAGTGACCAAGCAGGACCCATGTCTGCAGCTGACAGCGCCAGCCAAGGCCAAACGCAGACCTGTCTCATCAGCTGCGTCTTTTATTCACTCAGAAAGTTCACAAGAGCTTTTTTCAGCCTCCAACTCAAAACTCTCAGTCCTCTCATGAAGCTCAGAATCAAATAATTATTAAGAATTATCTGAATTTTATGTGCCAGTGCTAGAAACTTGCATCTTGCTGCCATTAAATGCCACGGGGAGACACATGGACGCAACAGAAACACGTGCTGTGTCACAGATACATGAATGATGAGAGTCAGTGGTGCTTAAAGCTCCACGATGAAACATCTGTGGGACTCTTGGGCTGCAGAACTTCATGCCAGCATGAATTTAAATTAATCACAATGGTTAGAGATGAGGCTGCTGTCTCCGGGCAAACTGCATGAGATACACAAAAAATGTGTGTATATGTTCGGGGCTCCAAGGACCTGGGGCTGCTGCAGCCAGTCCAGAGGAGGCCACGGAGCTGCTCCCAGGGCTGGAGCCCCTCTGCTCTGCAGCCAGCCTGGGACAGCTGCGGGTGCTCACCTGCACAAGAGAAGGCTCCAGGGACACCTCAGAGCCCCTGGCAGGGCCTCAAGGGCTCCAGGAGAGCTGCAGAGGGACTTGGGCCAAGGCCTGGAGGGACAGGACCCAGGGAATGGCTTCCCAGTGCCAGAGGGCAGGGCTGGATGGGATCTTGGGAAGGAATTGCTGTGTGTGAGGGTGGGCAGGCCCTGGCACAGGGTGCCCAGAGCAGCTGTGGCTGCCCCTGGATCCCTGGCAGTGTCCAAGGCCAGGTTGGATGGGGCTTGGAGCAGCCTGGGATAGTGGAAGGTGTCCCTGCCCATGGCAGGGGTGGGACTGGATGAGCTCTGAGGTCCTTCCAACCCCAGCCATTCCAGAGTTCTGTGATTCCTGCCACAGCCAGGCCTGTGTGGCTCTGCACCTTGCGGTGCTGGCTGGCAGGTACTGCCTGTGACCCACGGCGGAAGGAAAAGATTTATATTTAATTTGTATTTTTAAAATACATTAATAGAAGTTGTGAGCTCTGCTACTGATGCACAGCAAGTCACTGTAGGCATATTTATGTGACTCTCCTGTTCCTGACTCAGCCAGTCATGTGGATCTGAGCAGACAGGAAATCCCTCAAAAAAACCCGTCAGAATAAAAGTACCCAAAAGACATAAAAAGCCAAGAGTCATGGTTTCTAAGCATGTACTTTGAAGATTGCCTGGAGGAAGAATCACAAGAAAGCCTGGCTGGAGGAATCTCAGATGGTGTGGAGTGTCACCAGCAAGGAAACCCCAGGGGGATTCAGAATCAGAGAGGAACTGGCAACTCTGGCAACTTCTGAAAGCCCCAGCCTGGGAAGCCAGGGGCACCTGCAGGACAGAAGCACATTTGATCCTGCAGAGGGAAGGGGCCTGGTGTGGCCAAGCACTGGCTCATGTAGCCACCACAATCCCAGACAGAGAGAATAGGCAGCCATTGTAGGGAAAATTGTCTTTTATGAGGGGTGGGGAAGACTTTGTTTCCCTGAAATAGTCTTCCTTCTAGAGGAACAAGTTGAAAGTTTCTTTTGTACAGAGAGGGAATTGTCCATCAGTTGATACCAATCAACTTATCATACTTCCTTGAAGAACAGAAAGGCCCCACTGTCCTTGCCAGATTTTCCTACTGCAGATTTTGCTCCTGAAAATGGGCTCTGGCTTGCTGAGTTGCTCCATCCATCAGCACGTGCTGTCCTTCTTCCATACTTTCCCAGCCCTTCCCGCCTGCCCACATACGTGCTCTGAGCCAAGGCAGATCCCACCCCAGAAGCCACAGCACGCTGCGTTTGGGGCCTGGCTCTGTGTGCAGTGTCTCAGTGCTGGTCTGTCTGAAGGGGGAGGGACAGCACAGGTGACTCCATCGCCTTTGTGTGTCCTGCTCCACACTTCGAAACCTCAGCCCGCACCCACAGCTCTGACTTGTAGACACCTCAGTGTCAAATGAAGGTTTTTCCTGGAAAGTTGTGGTTTTCCTGAAAGTTGTGGTTGCCCCTGGGTCCCTGGAAGTGCCCAAGGCCAGGCTGGACAGGGTCTGGAGCAGCCTGGAATAGTGGAAGGTGTCCCTGCCCATGGCACAGGGTGGAATGGGATGGGCTTTGAGGTCCCTTCCAACCCAAACCATCCTGGGATTCTGTGGTTTTATGAATATATGAATTTATGAGCTGTTCCTTAGAGAGAGGTTTCAGGAAGGAGAATTCAATCCAGCCCATCCAGAACAGACCATATCCTCTGTATAGCCTATATTCTATATATATTCTCAGTGAGGAAACCCAGTGACCAGGGACCTCTTAGGCATCTAAGTTAAGGAGAATCTGTTTCTTCATCAAACGATAACGTAAAATAAACTCAAAGTCACAAGCCATCTGCAGTATCTTTGGAAAAAACCCAGCTTTTTCACGAGGAAATATTCTCAGAGCTGGTGGAGGGACTTCACAGAAGAATGGGGGGTTTAGAGGATCCACACCATCCCTGTTTATTTTTAGATTTCAAACAGATGGCCGTGCTGCACATTTGTACACTCTCACACATAGAACTGATCACTGTTTTTGTGCAGATCTTAAGACTAAGGCAACATTTCCCATTGAACACACCATAAAATACTAGGCAAAACTGTAAAATACCAAGAAATTCAGCCCTCTCTCACATACCAAGCCACAATAGTATGACAGCATTAAGTCTCTACTGAAATAAACTCAAAAGATTCCAGTTCGAGCACTACCGTGGTGGTATAACACATACTCCAGTGAGTAAATCCTGTGCATCAAACTGCTGTGTTTGACAGTGCAAGGCTGCCATCGTTGACACCAGAAGTACTTGCACTGCGTTTTAACTGGATGAGAACGAGCTTTACAGACAGGTTAAACATTGACCTTTCTTCTCTGGGATCATTTTTTCCAACTTGTTATCAGCCAAGCTAATGTGATTATGTGCAAGAAAGCAAAGTTCTTGGCAGCGTATGTGTGTGTGTTCCAGAGCTTCAAAGCTTCAGCAACAGCTTTTTCCTGTGAGTCCTTTGAGGGCAGTGAGCTTGAAGCAATCGCTGATCCACAGCCAATATTTTACTTCCCGTTTTCTGCCAGCCCAGGCAGGTCTGGAGCCTGGCATCAGCAGGATGTGCTGCAGCAGGTCTCTGTGACAGTCCTGACCTGGGAGCTGTGGGTCCACACAGCTGCATCACCTGTGCGCACAGAGAACCCGCTCTTGTCATTAACTCCATTTCATAGAAGTCACAGAAGGGTTTGGGTTGGGAGAGACCTTAAAGCTCATCCAGTCCCACCCCCTCCCATGGGCAGGGACACCTTCCACCATCCCAGGTGGCTCCAAGCCCCGTCCAGCCTGGCCTGGGACACTGCCAGGGATCCAGGGGCAGCCACAGCTGCTCTGGGCACCCTGTGCCAGGGCCTGCCCACCCTCACACACAGCAATTCCTTCCCAACATCCCATCCAGCCCTGCCCTCTGGCACTGGGAAGCCATTCCCTGTGTCCTGTCCCTCCAGGCCTTGGCCCAAGTCCCTCTGCAGCTCTCCTGGAGCCCCTTGAGGCCCTGCCAGGGGCTCTGAGGTGTCCCTGGAGCCTTCTCTTGTCCAGGCTCAGCAATTCCAGCTCTCTCCCAGCCTGGCTCCATAGGATAAGACTCATTAACCTAAACCCTCTCCCCTCCTGTGCCAGGCTGTCCCCACTGATGTCCCAGCACTGGCACCCGGAGCTGCTCTCTGGGTCCCTGACTTCGTGCACGGCGGGGATAGGCCCCTTGTGGCTCCCTTCCAACTCAGGATATTTTACGATTCCATGATTAAAGAACACTCCTTCTTGAGAAACCTTCAGGTATTCTGCCACACGGGCGGTCAGGCACTGGGCACGGGCTGCCCAGAAAAGCAGCGGAGTCGCCGTCCCTGGAGGTGTTCAGGAGGCGCCGGGCTCTGGGGCGGGGTGCCGCGGTGCGGCGGGTTAGGAGTCCCGGCGGCAGGGCTGGCTGCACGGGGGCGCTGCGTGATCTGGGGGGTCTCTTCCAGCCGCGACGATCCCGCGGCCCCGGGACACCCCTCAGCGCCCCCGNCTGGAAGTGCCCAAGGCCAGGCTGGACAGGGTCTGGAGCAGCCTGGAATAGTGGAAGGTGTCCCTGCCCATGGCACAGGGTGGAATGGGATGGGCTTTGAGGTCCCTTCCAACCCAAACCATCCTGGGATTCTGTGGTTTTATGAATATATGAATTTATGAGCTGTTCCTTAGAGAGAGGTTTCAGGAAGGAGAATTCAATCCAGCCCATCCAGAACAGACCATATCCTCTGTATAGCCTATATTCTATATATATTCTCAGTGAGGAAACCCAGTGACCAGGGACCTCTTAGGCATCTAAGTTAAGGAGAATCTGTTTCTTCATCAAACGATAACGTAAAATAAACTCAAAGTCACAAGCCATCTGCAGTATCTTTGGAAAAAACCCAGCTTTTTCACGAGGAAATATTCTCAGAGCTGGTGGAGGGACTTCACAGAAGAATGGGGGGTTTAGAGGATCCACACCATCCCTGTTTATTTTTAGATTTCAAACAGATGGCCGTGCTGCACATTTGTACACTCTCACACATAGAACTGATCACTGTTTTTGTGCAGATCTTAAGACTAAGGCAACATTTCCCATTGAACACACCATAAAATACTAGGCAAAACTGTAAAATACCAAGAAATTCAGCCCTCTCTCACATACCAAGCCACAATAGTATGACAGCATTAAGTCTCTACTGAAATAAACTCAAAAGATTCCAGTTCGAGCACTACCGTGGTGGTATAACACATACTCCAGTGAGTAAATCCTGTGCATCAAACTGCTGTGTTTGACAGTGCAAGGCTGCCATCGTTGACACCAGAAGTACTTGCACTGCGTTTTAACTGGATGAGAACGAGCTTTACAGACAGGTTAAACATTGACCTTTCTTCTCTGGGATCATTTTTTCCAACTTGTTATCAGCCAAGCTAATGTGATTATGTGCAAGAAAGCAAAGTTCTTGGCAGCGTATGTGTGTGTGTTCCAGAGCTTCAAAGCTTCAGCAACAGCTTTTTCCTGTGAGTCCTTTGAGGGCAGTGAGCTTGAAGCAATCGCTGATCCACAGCCAATATTTTACTTCCCGTTTTCTGCCAGCCCAGGCAGGTCTGGAGCCTGGCATCAGCAGGATGTGCTGCAGCAGGTCTCTGTGACAGTCCTGACCTGGGAGCTGTGGGTCCACACAGCTGCATCACCTGTGCGCACAGAGAACCCGCTCTTGTCATTAACTCCATTTCATAGAAGTCACAGAAGGGTTTGGGTTGGGAGAGACCTTAAAGCTCATCCAGTCCCACCCCCTCCCATGGGCAGGGACACCTTCCACCATCCCAGGTGGCTCCAAGCCCCGTCCAGCCTGGCCTGGGACACTGCCAGGGATCCAGGGGCAGCCACAGCTGCTCTGGGCACCCTGTGCCAGGGCCTGCCCACCCTCACACACAGCAATTCCTTCCCAAGATCCCATCCAGCCCTGCCCTCTGGCACTGGGAAGCCATTCCCTGGGTCCTGTCCCTCCAGGCCTNCCTTGGCCCAAGTCCCTCTGCAGCTCTCCTGGAGCCCCTTGAGGCCCTGCCAGGGGCTCTGAGGTGTCCCTGGAGCCTTCTCTTGTCCAGGCTCAGCAATTCCAGCTCTCTCCCAGCCTGGCTCCATAGGATAAGACTCATTAACCTAAACCCTCTCCCCTCCTGTGCCAGGCTGTCCCCACTGATGTCCCAGCACTGGCACCCGGAGCTGCTCTCTGGGTCCCTGACTTCGTGCACGGCGGGGATAGGCCCCTTGTGGCTCCCTTCCAACTCAGGATATTTTACGATTCCATGATTAAAGAACACTCCTTCTTGAGAAACCTTCAGGTATTCTGCCACACGGGCGGTCAGGCACTGGGCACGGGCTGCCCAGAAAAGCAGCGGAGTCGCCGTCCCTGGAGGTGTTCAGGAGGCGCCGGGCTCTGGGGCGGGGTGCCGCGGTGCGGCGGGTTAGGAGTCCCGGCGGCAGGGCTGGCTGCACGGGGGCGCTGCGTGATCTGGGGGGTCTCTTCCAGCCGCGACGATCCCGCGGCCCCGGGACACCCCTCAGCGCCCCCG
>WEIT01022000.1:149965-165080 GCA_013389985.1 Dryoscopus gambensis
AAAATTCAAACAATGCTGAACATAATTAACTTCTACTCCCCTCTGGGAATTCAATAAATATCAGATTAGTTTATAATCACGGAAAAGAATAACTAGTTCTTTATTCCTTCAATGCTGAGAGAACTTTGAACCCACTGTGTTAAGGTAATACAGTTTTTGCTAATGGTGTAAGATTTCCAGTCTTAATAATGGCATGTTTCCCTCACAACATTTGAGAAATATATTTTTCATGAATACTAATTAGTGCTGTGGTCTTTAATCACCACTAACTGCTGCCCAGGAGATGAAAGATAGATTCCAGTGGTAAAAATGTAAGAAAACCATCAATGTCATAGTATGTTTGTTGACCTGCTGAGAGGCAGGGGCACTCCTTGGAATGTGCCATGGCTCATGGTGTACACATCCCTGTGCTGCTCTCTGCTTTTAGTGTTGGGTTATGCAGTGGTCAGAAGGTTCCTGTCTCATCCAAGAGGTGAAAAAACCATCCCTTCTCACCAGCCTGCACTGGCACTGAATTACAGCATCTTATCATGGAATGGTTTGGGTTGGAAGGGACCTTAAAAGTAATTTGTATTGTGGGCAGGGACACCTTCCACTATCCCAGGTCACTCCAAGCCCCATCCAGCCTGGCCTGGGACACTGCCAGGGATCCAGGGGCAGCCACAGCTGCTCTGGGCACCCTGTGCCAGGGCCTGCCCACCCTCACACACAGCAATTCCTTCCCAAGATCCCATCCAGCCCTGCCCTCTGGCACTGGGAAGCCATTCCCTGTGTCCTGTCCCTCCAGGCCTTGGCCCAAGTCCCTCTGCAGCTCTCCTGGAGCCCCTTGAGGCCCTGCCAGGGGCTCTGAGGTGTCCCTGGAGCCTTCTCTTGTGCAGGGGAGCACCCGCAGCTGTGCCAGGCTGGCTGCAGAGCAGAGGGGCTCCAGCCCTGGGAGCAGCTCCGTGGCCTCCTCTGGCCTGGCTGCAGCAGCCCCAGGTCCTTGTGCTGTTGGAGCCCAGGGCTGGGGCAGCTCTGCAGGTGGGGTCTCACCCGAGCGGGGCAGAGGGGCAGAATCCCCCCATCCCTGCTGCCCACGCTGGGGCTCAGCCCAGGGCACGGGGGGTTCAGAGCTGGATCAGCTTCAGCAAATACCAAGCAAAATGGAAATGTTTTCTCAGCGGTGCTGTCCCTTTCATTTTTTGTGTATAGTGCCCTTCACCTTTCAGCACAGGCCCCATGGCACTGAGTGCTTTAGCCCAGAGGATGAAGAGAGAGATGCCTTTTTCCTCAGTGACCTGTGAGGCAGCAAGGTTGAATGCCAACAGGGAGAAAATGTGGTGAGACCTCTGCTCTGAAAATTAAATAACTGCCCTGATAAGGAGATTGGTAACATCACTGAGATAGCTGCCTTATGAATGTTTAATACTTTTGCTGCACAGAATAGTCAGCTAAAGCTTGTCTAATGTCATAGTATTTCACATTGTGCAGGTAACTACTGCTGCCATGAAGCTGTTCATGATTCAGGCTATGCTACCTTACGATGCCTGCTGTGAATTCCTAAATAGCTTTGCAATAATCTGTAGAAGATTGTTTCATTCAGCATGAAATCATGAGATATCTTTTCAGTTCACAGCATTCACATGTGTTTGTCACACATCCTCAGAGCTTATAGATCCTTCATACTTGCAGGTCTTCACCTTTGTCTGCCAGCTTCCGATTCTGACTTTATGAAAATCTATATCCTGTTTATAGAACAGAATTAAAATGCTTGCGGATTGTTCAAATTAAATAATGTTTGATGGCATGTGTTGATCTCAATAGTGCTTTGTTTGCAAAAATAAAAGCAGAATCTACAATTAGTTCAGTGCTCTTCAACTGAAGATAAATTACCTCTTTATATGCAACTCAGTTGCAGAGAGCAAATGAAAATTGAAAGCTGCATTACTTGCTTGACTTTCTACCTTCTCCAGGCTTTTATTGCAACTTGTCTGAATTATCCCACAGAACTTCATTTAAAAAATTAATAAATTTCTAGTGGTTCCCGCTCAACCGTGTAACCCACATTTCCAGGCTCACAGTATTTTCTGAATATTAATGAGCTTTCAGGTGACTTACAAACCTATTCTAAGTCCTCATTTGAATAGAGACGAACCTACCCATTTGAATAAGAGTAATGTGCATGTCTTCAATCTGTTAATAAAAAGTTTATATACACACACAGCACCCTCCTCCATGTTCCAGCTGCGTGGAGGGTACACGTTGTCTATATAATGTGTGGATATATTGTGTGCTCATTTGCACTCACAGAATACCCTGAGCTGGAAGGGACCCACTGGCACCATCTGGGGGAAGGATCTTTTCCTGATATCCAGCCTAAACCTGCCCTGGCACAGCTCCAGTCGTTCCCTGGGTCCTGTCCCTGTCACAGCTTCCATTGCGAGGAAGTTGCTTTAGACTTTTTTTGCAAATTCAAATTCTCAACTCATTAATACGAAAACCTGCATCAAATCAGGCCCTCTGTAGTTCCTTAGGCCTCACAAGGAATCAGTGTCCAACCAGAGGTATAACGTGGCATACTGAGTTGCTGTGTTTTGAGCAGCGATGAGCTGGGAGCCTCCATTCACCACACACCTCCACACCTGTTTATTGTTTTGAGACTTTTTAAAAAAAGCTTTTATGTTGCCTTCCAGAAACCGATGTGAAGAGTATCGCATACACCGTAAAAAAAGGGGTGAGAAGGAGTTGGGCGACTGCCAGCTGGCCCAGCAGACTCTGAAGGAGATGCTGAAGAAGGAAGAGAAGATGCAGGAGCAGAAGTTGGAGGAGATTTGTGAGAAGGAGCTGTTGGCTAAGGACCAGGAGGCGGAGCTGAAGGCGCAGGAAGTCGCGGCGCGGATCCGGGAGATGGTGGATGTGCGCGACGCCCAGGTGGCCGTGCACGGCGCTCGCAGAGAGGAGGAGAAGCAGCTCATCAAAAAGGAGGCTGAATGGCTGGTAATTCCCATGGCATTCTGCATTCAGGCTTGTGCAGAAGACCCTTCTAATGATAGGCTTACCAGACATTTAGTCTAATCCATACCTTATTTGTATCTTCACTGATTCCATTAGTAGCTGAGCCTGTCCTGTTAAGCTAAGCCTCTTTTCCAGAGCTGTGGCAAAGGCATTCCTGTTTACAGAGGGAAATACATCGTTCGAAACTCGGCACTCTAAAGGGTTTTGGCACTCAGAGTCTCTCAGAGCCATTGCGGGAAATGGAAACATTTTTAAGCTTTTGCCAGACATCTTTGTCATTTTCTGATTTCCAGTTTCCTGCAGGATAGCAGGGGAGTCTTGTTTGCCAGCTGAAATATTTATTTTATATATTTTTTTAAACAAATGAGCAAGCAGCACCTAAACGCTCTCATCCAATAGACTTGGCTGCTGTTGAGCTCACATCACAGTAAGCATTTGGCTACCTTGGCCCAGCTGTTTGGCCACTACTGTCTTTTTTCATCATCCCTTTCCACCTCTCTTGGTGTAGTTTTGCTGGCTTTTAGTGGGACTTGCTAGTCCAGTGTTCTGTGTTGACTTCGAGTTACAGGAGGCCATTTAGCTCAGACTCAGTCTTCATTTTGCAGCTATTTGCATGTAGAGGGTGAATGATCACTCAGGATACTCTGTTAGACCTGGGAAGCTGATGCTGGCATCATATACACTTCCCTATTTCATAAAAATGAAGACAGTGATGGATCTAAAGCTCTGAAAATGCTGCCTGTGGAATCATAGCCCTTATTCCAAGCTAGACTGTAATGTTTTGCTTATTTAAAAACATGCAGAATAGAAATATTTCCTTGTAACAACTTCTAAGGCACTGCCAAACCTCCCAGGCAAAGAATGCTGCTCCTTCACTGGCCTTTCAGAAAAACACTATTAGAATAGAAGACTCCCTGTCTTCCCCTGGAGACAGCTGCCTGGGGCTCTGTCAAGGAGACACATTTCTGGTGAAGTGGTTGAGTCTCTGAAAAGAAAAAAAGCTTTCTTTGAAGGAGCATTTCTGTATGGAAAATGGGATGTAATCCTTTCTCAGCAGAAGAGGGATGTGGCAGATGGCCTCATTACAAGTTTTTCATTGCAGACTGGCAGGCCCTAATGACCAGGAGTTTCATCTGGGTGAATGGGCAGCTAAGTGTCCCCGTGCATAAAGGTTTCTCATGGTTGTTGCCATGAAAATAGAATATTTAGTGAAGGAAAACTTGCACCTTTGGCATGATAGACCATAAGTGTGCACCAGGGTATCTCAGAAATGGATGACAAAGCAGAGACAGCAATTTTTGTGTTAGCTACGTTACCTATAGTAGCAGCCTTCCTCCTTTGTCTTATTTCTCCCTTGAAGAATTGTGATTTCTTGGGAAAGCGATTGACTTCATTTTATCCTGACTGTAGTTTCATGAGTTTCTGCCATGGCACTTTGGTCCTGGCTTGCAGAGGGGTGGTTGGTAACCATTTCTTTGTACATTTGCAACGTTGTGCTACCCCAGTGAATAAACTTCCATGGATCCCATTCTTGGCTGCTCGCACAAAGCGTCACTGATGTCAGAATTCAGCCAAAGACATGTGCCAACTTGTACAGCAGACTGCTAACTATTGCTGCTTTCTTTCCACCTTCACTGCTCAAAGCTTTTTGAATTACTAATTCTATTCCTCAAATTGTATAGCTACTGAGTTTCAAAGCTGTTTTACCAGCCTCTGAAAGTGAATTTGACAGTTCAGGCAGATAAGATACAAAGTCAGCTTTGGCTCTAAAATACTGCAAGAATCTGTGGGTGCTTTATGTCCAGCATAAAAAGGGATGTTCCTTAGGGAGTGCAGCTTCTGCTTCCATGTGGGGAAGATCAGACATGCTGTTTATGACAAACCTGCTGATGCATTTTAGAAGACTCATTCACATTACAAAAGAGACATTTAATTTAAAAACAGGTTAACAAAAAGCTGTGTGCCTTTGAGACAGCTGAAGCATGATTTCTGAGATAACATGATGCTAATGATGGCCACGTACTGTGTTATGACTATGTTTCAGTGCAGTTGTGCTTCTACACGTATTCAATTGCAAGATGGCCAGAAATTACGCTTATAAATTACTTAACAATGCTACTTTTGAGTTTTTTGGGGGCTAAATAATCTTGAATATACACATACCTGTTTGATCTCAAATATGCATTTCGGATTTGTCATTGCTTCTCTTTTAAGAACTCAGTTTCACTGTACATTTTTCCAATATAAAGTGGAATATAAAGTTCTTTCCAATATGAAGTGGAATGATTTGAGACCATGGAAACTCCGTAACTGCCCATCAGAATACGAGGATCCAATCACTGACTTGGTGCAGCCTTATGTCCAGTAGGGATGCAGTGCTCAGAACACCCAGCACAGGCACAGGACAGATAATATCTGCAGAAACAGCAGGAACACGTGGCTCTGTTATTTGTTAGTGCTTATGGCTGTGTAGGGAGGCTTGGATATAGATCACACGTGCTGCAGTGATATTGATTTCTTCAAAGAGATTGCTCTGTCTATCTGCCTGAAACATCTGGAAAACATCAGGCGCAATACAGTTTTTGTATTGAAGTGCATGTGATAATTATGGATAAAAATCCTGAATTCTAATGAATGATATGGTAAAATGTTCGAGCTTTAACAGGTCTAGTGGATGACACAAATTCTGTGTTGTCAGCAGAGGCTTTGCTCTCCAATGTTTCAATAAACTAACTCTAGCCACCACTTAGTTTGAAGTTATGCAGTGCTTTTACAAGCTGGCTACTTTTATCCTTGTAGGAAGAAGAGCTGCACCAGTTTAGGAAGGAAAATGAAGAGCTTGAGAGGAAGAAGAAACATCAGCAGAAGGAAAGCAGGGACATATGGCTCCAAGCAGCACGGGACAAGAAGAACCGTCTCGATGCAGAAAAGCAAACTGAACTTGCCGTAGAGAAGAAGATCTTGGAAAACGATTTTCAGGACCCCAACAAGGAATATGAGAAGATTAAAAAAAAAAAAGTAAGGTGCTTCCCTGTGAAATTGTGGGGCAGTACCTCTAGACTAGCTCTGTGGCTTGTGAACTGCACGGTGTAACAGAGAACAGACACAAGCCCTTTTCTCTGGACGAGATAATTCTTTTGTTGAACAGCCTGTTGCCTCTCCTCCTGCTCGTGCTCTGCACCTCTGCAGAAGCCCACTAGCTGTTAGAACCACAGCACTTTAAAGCCTCCTTTGCAATCAGCAAGGCTACCAGGCTGGATAAATGAAGTGGGGGCTCTCAGGAAATCCTAGAATTTTGTCCCTCCGCGCTGATTACATTGTGTGTAAATCACCTGAGCTTTATCATCCTTACACTGCATGGACATAATAGAGGCTGGAAAACTATTTTTTGTTTTATGGACCTGATGTAGTAAATATTTGTAGCTGCAGAAGAAAGGAAATGTTTAACTTACTGTAATTAATTAGTATTAAAAAGCTTTTAAATATTTAATAACTATATGTATATAGATGCAAACGCTCATGTTATATTTCTTGGAGATGCCATGAATCAGTGGATGCGTCTGTCATTTTTCTGAAGTTAAAAAAAGTAGATTGCCCAACTTCAATGTGTGCAAATGAGTCTCAGGGTCTTTAGGACACAGCAGAGAGCTGCATCCAGTGCTCTGCTCGAGATGTTTAGAAGCTCACGTAAGTTAGGAAAGTTGTATTAACTCAATGTTAGACCTGGGTGCGGAATTACAGGAGGTGATATTTATTATATGTATTGGATCCCAAGGCTTCTAATGCAGATGGTAGTGGAGTAGCCTGGTCAGCTGTGGAAAATCTGTAAAATGGGTGTGTTGCAGGCAGCTGAGCTGCTGTGGGGAAAGGGATCACTCTGTATTTGTTCTGTTCACATGCTGCTGTCTGGCCAGGTAGAGGATTCTGAGCAGGTCTTTCCCATGGCGGGTTTTTGAATGGAGCTCTGGGCTTCTAGCTCCCACACTGCTGTGAACCACCACTTCTCTTCAGGTTTTGCAAGGCTTTTTTGAACTAATTTACTCAGATCTGCAAATGTCTGTGTGTTTGCAGCAAGTGCTGTTAAAGGAGCAACTTACATACCTGGAACATATGGCTGAACAGCTGAGGAAGGAGAAGGAGCGAGAAAGAGAAGACGAGAAGCTCTTCGAGGAAGAGAGGGATCAGGTTTGGGCCGAGAAGTCTGAGAAGAAGAAGCTAGAGAGGGAGGCTCGATTCCAGCTGCTGAGAGATGTCGTGAACACAAGAGAGTTGCAGATGGAGGAGAAGTGTAGGTGGTCAAACACACATCTGGGCAGAGGCAGTACAGCACCCTGCTGCTGGGAACAGCGTCTGGCCCAGCACACATGGGCTGAGTGGACAACAGTGTGACCCTCCCTGAACCTGTTCCCAAAATTCACTCCTACGGGCATTCCTTACACTCATTTCCAATTGCCATCACCAGAGCAAAGCCTAGTGAAGTATTGCATGGGCAAACGGTCGTTATTATTAATTATATTAGTATGAAGTCCTGAATGTGAAGACTTTCCAGTTCTGAGTGGGTGAAAAACAAATGAGAATGCACTTGCTGTTGTTTGTGTGGCTCTTGAGAAGCAAAAACCCTGAAGCTTGCTATTCAGGCCACTTAGCCCAAATGCAGTCTCACTGTCCCTTCAATCTTAGCAGAGCTGTTGCCTTCTAAAAGTCTTTTTGGTTTTGTTTTCCAGTGCGTAAAAAAGCAGAGAGGCAAATAGAGATTGCAGAAGAGAAGAATGCAATGGCTAAAGCAGTCAGAGAATTCGAACATGAAGAAGAAGAAAAACGTAAAAGGTATTTTTCTTCTATGTCAGTGGTTCATTTCTTTGCAGATCAATCTTTTAAACTTGTGAGCAAGCTGTTTCTTTTTTTTCCTCATAACTATAACTGGGTGGACTTCCTTCTATTTAGAGAGGCTTTCCCACCATGCACCTCATCAGTTCCAAACTGCTCAGTAGCACACCTGTGATACTGCAATTGGTGTTAAGTCATTAATTCTGACCTCAGAAAATAGTGGTACATATCCTTGTGTTGGTCTTTTTGGATCGCCGTGTGACTTGCATCAGTCATATTTACTGAGCACATCCCCTCATACTCTGAGCTGTTGTTATGAGTGGCAGAGGTTTGGGGAGGAGGGTTAATGAAAGGTTTGTTTGTTCCTGCCCCGGGAGAACTAGTGTGTCCGGGCTTATTGCTAAACTCCACCCACAGACATTCCTTGAACAATGCCATGTCAGCCACCAAAACACCGGGCTGCAGCGTAACCCGGCTGCACGGGGCTCTCTGTGCCTTAGTGCCTCTGGATCAGCAGATCCTTACATGCAGTAGCTGGAATGTTCCTCTGGGTGTCATGCAAAGCCTTGGGCAAAGTGTCTTATCTCACTTACTCCTCTTTTGTACTCCTGCCCTTTCTCCACTCTTGTCCGGGGGATACAAGTAGCTTCTTCCCGAGCCGGTATCTGTTGTGTTCCTGAGGGCTTTATTGGGAACAATCTCCTGGCGGTGGCAGAAATGTCACCCTTGTGAAGGAATCACGCTGGGCTCCAGCTGGGATATGCTCCACTTAGCAGAGATGGCACTCAGCAGTGTCAGGAAGGGTTTGTGGCTCAGCTCCGCTGAGCTAGGGCACAAGTCCTGACTACTCTGTTGGCATTTAAGTGTCTGTGTGACTCCTGCTCCAGAAGGGCCCGAACACGTAAGACTTCTTCTGCTTCTCCAGAGGGTAGTGGAAGCAGTACACAAGTCCTGAGGCGGAATGGAATGGAAGGTTGATTTCTACTGACAGCCACTTCCAGGAGTATCAGTGCAGCAGGGACTTGATCTTCTCAGAAGGAGGGTGAGGATGGGTGTCAGCAGCAGGACTGAGCCCGAGCCAGGGACGGACTGAGACCCGGCACCCTTATCCTCTGTCCTCTCACCATTGCTGTGAGGAGCAGGGAGGCACGCTGATTACAGGGAGCTGTTCTTTCTCTCTTTCTGGTCAAGCACCAGTTCTACAGTCTGCTTTACAGGATACAACAGAATGCAGTTAATTCTCTGAAGAGCATAAGGTTAGCGCGTAGCATTTGGTTAATAGTGGCCGTTATTCTTAACAGCTGAAAGGAGCTGTGAATGGTTCTTTAGTCTAAGATTGAATACTAAAAGATTTCATAATAATAATAATAATAATAAAGTTTATTCATTTTACCCACACCACTTCAATAACCTCTTCATTTGGCATTTCCAGAAAAATACAGAAGGCCAAAGAATACCGGGACCAGCTCACAACTCAAATTGCCTATCAACAGTGGCTCCACAAAGTTGAGGAAGATGAGAGGAGGAAAGAACATGAATCAAATATGGAAGCAGAGAGAGAGTACCAAGAAAGGGTACAGTTCATTCTGTCAATGCCCAACGAGTCCATAGTAAAGCCCCCCACTACAAAAAAAGCACTAATGCCTGACTCTTAAGTGCATCACTCACTGTGATATTTTAGCTCACTCAGTTGCCTTTAGAAACATTTTCTTAGGATGCTTCCACCTGACTCGAGTTGGAAGAACTCTCTTCACTGTGATACTCAAAACATTTAATTGGAAATTACAAAAAACATAGTATTTTAAATTTTATTTTTCCCCTAGATTTTCAGAATTTTTTTTGACAAATCTGACCCAATCCAAAGTACTTGACATTCTAATTCAAGAATACTGCCTGCCCTGTGCAATATAATAGTGATTTATTATGACACAAATAATGCACAGGCATTCATTAAAATCTGCACAAAGAAAATTTGTAGAAAACTTTCAGCAAACCTTTATTAAAATGCCTTTCAATCTAAAAATATTTGCAAAATCCTTTTCTTTGTATTTAGATAAAAAGTATAAAACTCTGAATGTATTTTACTCTGGGATAGACATTAAAAAGCTGATATTCTTTTGCTTAGATTCTGGTAGCTGTTCAATGATCTGTGGAATAATGGAGTCCCAAGTGTGTGAGTCCTCTGCTTGGGCAGAATTAAGTGTGCAGGGCTGAAGTTAGAGCTGTCTTTTAAAAAAAGGTTTATTCTGTATAATTTTCACAGCACCACTGCCTCTCTGGGCTTCCTTGGCTTGTTTCCAGTGCCACACTCTGAACACATGGAATGGGGGGCCGAGCACCACCACCATTTTAAGACAGCAGCACAGAATCCAGCTGGATGTCCCCAAGGAGGTGCTGGTGGGTTTTGGCAGTGGGGAGCAGGGACGTCTCGCTGGCCTCTCCGCTCCCACACCAGTGGCCAGCGTGCCCCTAGTGCAGGAGGAGCAGTGGGTGACAGGAGGAGGCTGGGTGGGAGCGACCCAGCTGCTCCCCACGGCGCTGCCCTTGACCAGCTCCTGGCTATGTATTTCATTGGTTTTTCCGCTGTCCTTTTCAGAGGAGGGAAGTGAAGAATCCATGTAAAACCTCTTGTCCTTCCTTGCTCACAGAGTTTGTGGCATTTGGAAATGTTTTATGTTATTTTTTTTCATCTTTCCGAGTCTTTGCTACTGCTTGTCTGCAGCTTTTTCTCTCTACTTCAGCTTTTCAGCCTCTCCCATCTTTCCTCCAGCTCCTGCTTTTTCACCTTTTCCTTCTGAAACCTCCATCTCTCACTAAACCACCTCCTCTACCACTTTTGTCCTCTACCCTCCTTTTCAGCATGTGGCTCTTGTTGGCAAACCAGGATGTTTTTTTGTTGTGTGAGAACACGAACTGATGCACGGAGGAGCTGATAAATAGCTGGGATCAGAGCTCAGGAGCCCCAGATTCCAGACATCTTGGAACAAATCAGGAATAAACAGCCTGCAAAGTTGTGTCATCTCACTTTAAAGCAGACAGCAAGTTGACAAATGCTTTTTTTTTTTCCCTGTGGAGAAAAAGGCCGGGTGGAGATGTATTAATCTGAAACAGTATCAGTAGTCTTTGAGCAAACCGGCTACTCTGGATGGAAACGGTGGAAGAACCTGGCCCTGCTGAGGGGGAAAGGAGTGTGGTGGGATTTTATTGTTGTTAGAGACAAAACTTCCTGGGTCAGCAGATGGAACTGTTGCCATCCCGACAGGGGACCAGACAGACCAGAGCAGTGCCTCTCATGGCTTGTTCCTTGGATTCCTTGGATCCAAACAGGGTTTGTCCCACGGATACTGAGGAAGGAAGCTGCCAAGAAGGTGAAACATCGGGGTGGGAGAGGTAGCTTGATTCAGGATGTGGAGCCCTTACACGGTACTTTTCAGCAGCCATCTCCAAAGCTACACAGAGGACATCAGAGCTGCTCCTCCCGTTTTGCAGGTGGGAAAGGCCATCCCAGATGAAGGAAATAGTTTCATCAGTCCAGAGAGCTGAGGTAGTCATAGGTCTGTGTTCTCACTGCTGAGTCAAATTGGCAGAATGATTAAGAGATTAATTTCCTGGTCTGCTGCAGACTCCTGGAGTAGCCCGTGCAAGCAATGTAGATTTTTCTTTACTATTGTGACCTCTCTTTGAAAAATGAAGATAATAGCACATTCAGAATTCCAGGATTAATTAAAGCATGTTATTAAAGGCTGTGACATTTGTTGGATACACCCGATATGAGAGATAAAAAAATACCACATTGGTGAGCTTTGTGAATTCGAGTCATCCAGAACCATAATAAATCTCCTTTTTTAATAAAATAATAACTCAGAAGAGGTGGTCAGAGCTATCAAACATTTATAGAGTGTCTGAGCTCCTGCTCCTGGAGGCAAATTTCCTCTGCAATGAACATGAGGTCTGCACAAGATTAAAAGATCAGACTGGAAGAAGTTTGCCTTCAGCAGGAGTGAATTCCCATGGGATAACGGGCAACCAAACTCTTCTGAGAGAAAACTGTTGGTGGATGAACATGTTGCTGGGGCTGAACCCTTTGCTGCCAAGTGCTTTATAGGATTTAAGCTGGTCCAGAAGAACTGGTGAGGCTGGGTGGGTCAGGTCAGAACCTCTCTGAGAGGCACCTTCTCCCTGCCCCTCACAGTCAGATGAGCGACGCAGAAAGAATCATTTTCTCTGTCAAGACTGAAGGGTTGCCTGAATCCTGCTGATCTCCATCTTGTCCCAGCTCCTTGGATGTCCTTGCAGTAAACTGGGAAAATAGGGCACCAAGCAGAACGTGCTTCAAAGCGTGGTCGTGCCTTTGTCTGCCTCGGGCCAGCGCTCACGTTACACTTCTTACAGGTCACCAGGCGGCAACGAGCCAAACGGAGCTGGAATTGTGGCTTGCAGGTGCCGGGAACCTCCGGAGCGTTAGCTGCTGCTCCTGAGTGTGGCATTTCCTGCCCCAGTGAGCAATCCTGCAGGCAAACCATCTATTAAACCCCGAGCGCAGGGACACCGCTGGTGAGGGAAGCAGCCTTGCCCAGAGCAGGGTGAGCTCGCCCTGCACCAGGGCTCTGAGCCACGCAGAGACAGAACCACTGGCATTTAGAAACCTGGCAGTTACAGCCTCTTCACTTAGACACGTACCAGAGCTTTGCAAAATATTCCTCCCTGTGTTTTTTAATTAAATTTTTCACGGTGACAGAGGAAGAGCAGAGGTGTGGAGCGTGTGGGTGACTTGCCCGTGTCAGGGCTGAGAATGCCAGTCCCTGATCACATCATCCCAGACTCACTCCAGGGTTTGAATCCTCAGCATCTCCCAAGGCTTTAAGGTTTTCCTACATCCACCCATCTGCTCACAAGGGCTTCTATACTGACCCCAGGGCTTTCCGTGCTGCTGTTTTTGGCCACACACAAGATGATGATCTCTGGAGAGGTTCCCTGTGCCCTGTGGCATGGTGCTGGCTTGGTCCCTGCTCCCTGGGGCTGGGCTGCAGGGCTTTGGACAAAATCAGTTCTATTTGCAGGAATGTTAATTATTCATTGCTTTAACACCTGGGATAATTTATCATTACTTTAATCCAGGTAGGAACGCTTGCTGCAGAAACAGCCAGTGCAACCACGGCCAGGGAACAGTGGCACTGCCAGACCCAAGGATTGTGCCCAGATGTAGCACGTGGTGACTTCTGCTTGGCCCAGGGGGAGTGAAATCCAGATTTGAGATCTTTGGGACATCTTTGCATGCAAAAATTTGGGACCTGGGGTTGTACTTAGCAACAGGCAGCTCTGTTCTGATGACACTCAGAGCGGTCAGAATTGATGCTCCTCCCTGGCCTGTGCCATCACCTGTCCATCCATCCATCTGTTCCTGGGGTCTCCATGTGTCATCACAAGACAGGGACAAGGCCGGGACCTTAAAATTAACTCCAACCCATCCTGTGCTTGCAAAGAGTCCACTGGCTGTGCTTAAAGGGGAAGAAACCCTGATATTTAGTTCATTTTTACCTCAAGGTGCCTTCCCCGTGAATGCGAGAGGGGATACCATAAACTGCTATTTAAGAGCCTGTGCTTGTTAAATTTGATCAACACAAGTTTTGATTCCCAGATGGAAAGAAGCTTCTGTCTCCTGGAGGAGACAATTTCCAGCAACTCAGCAGTTAGGATGTACTTCAGGGATTCTGTATGTATTTTTGGGTTTTTAGTTTCTGAGTTTAATTAAAGTTTTAGATTAATGGAGAATCACATGTGACACCAGCTGGTATTTCATGGGGATGGCTGTGCTTTGCCTCTGGGCTATCAGTGCTACCCCAGCTTCACTGAAAGCTTTGCTTCTAATTGCACCAGTGCTCCACGTTTTGTTTCTGCAGTTGATTTAATGAAATGAGAGGAGCAAGTTTTGTTTGCCTGACAAAGCTCTCTTGGAGGCTTTGCAGAGATTATGCTGTCAGATTTTCCCAGCGTAATTTCTAGACATGGTGAAGTTGTTTTCTCCTCTTCTTTCCTCCTTCCCAGACTTCCCCAGAGCCACCTGCAATTTTTTTTTTTGGATTCTTCAAGGATATCAGGGCTGGAAAAGAGAGGTATCTGCAATGCTGGCTGTCCTTCCACCAAAATAGCACTGCTCCCTGCCAGGCTCTGGGGTGGAAAAGAAAAAAAAAAATCACAAAGGGGAGAGTTTTATCCCCCAGGGGACAAGAAGCAGAGTGTGAGATGCCACCAGTGATCACTCTGAGGAAAGGCTGTGGGGGCCCTGTGAGTGGCACAGCCTGAGACCACGGGAGGAGGGATCCCAGTGACGGAGTAAGCAACCGTGACAGAGAACAGCATCCGCTGAGTGCGGTTTCTGCCTGCTCAGTTAATATGCAAAATGCCTCGAATGGTGAAGAATAGCAGTAGTGGTTAATTAGGAATACTTTGCATTTCATTCTCCTTCTCAGGCTCTAAAAGTGCCGTATAAGCATGAATTGCAGAACAGGGTGCTCCCGTGGGATGGAGGGAAGCAGCATGGCCACAGACTGACAGGCTGGGATCAATTTTTGGCTGTTGCTGTGGAAGTTGCAGTTCCTGCCGTCGGTGTAGGAGTGACACACAAGCAGTGCCCAGGAGCAGAGGTGCTGGTGGGACCCCCGACTCACCTGCAGGCAGGAGAAGACAGAAGGAAAACCTATTCCTGGCACATTCCCTGAGTGGTTTTCCAGTGGGTTCATGAGGGCCATGCTCTTGTCCCGGGGAACAGGTGTGTCCTGGCAATGGACACCCCAGAAATGCCGTCCCTCACTCCCCGAAGTGTGGGTGATCCTCAGAGGCTGGTGAGGGATGGAAGGCCCGAAAACCACTAAGGGGCACCTGCTTGGGGCTTAATTACTCTTCTTCTGTGAGAAAGGAAGATGGATAAAAGGTTAAAAAAAAAAACAAACAAAAACACCCAAACGCAGCACCAACCTACGCTGCCGGGGGACCCTGCCCGAGGGGCGCCGGAGCGGACGGGATGCTGAGGACTGCCGGGGAAGCGGCCGGGAAGAAAAAATATTTATTTAAAAGAGCTTTATTTAAAAATAGAAATTATAAGAAAAGCCGAGACGAAGGGAACCGAAGAGATCCGAGCCGAGCCGCCCCATACCTGAGCGGGGCGCGGCGGAGGCGGAGCGGCGCTGCCACCTCCTCCTCCTCCTCCTCCTCCTCCTTCTCCTCCTCCTCCTCCTGCTGCTGCTGCCGCCGCTCCCTTCGCTTTCCGTGCCCGCGCCCGGCCGGCCGCGGCGGG
>WEIT01022000.1:165356-255612 GCA_013389985.1 Dryoscopus gambensis
TATCCCTAAACCACGGGGGTGCAGGGGGAGGGAGATGCAGCCCTTGGAATCACAGAATCTCAGAGCAAGTGCCTTAACTCACCGAAACGCTTCCGAGGTGTCCGGTTTCCAGAGTCCTGTTTGTTCCGCAACTCCTGGACGTGATCCCTTCCTTGGCAGGGGTGCGATGGGACGCGCCCGCTTCCTCATGGCAGCCAGGGAAGGTGACATGGCTGGTGGCCTGGCTGGGCACTGCGCTCCGACGGGCCCGACGCTTCCCAGAGGGAAGGTTTGCTCTGAAAAAGTGATCGTGGTGGTAACTGGAGGCTCAGGTGCTTTTTTTTTAAGCAGAGCCTGAGGTCTGGACGAGAAAAATCACTCTTTCCACTCTGGTTTAAATTTTTTTTTTGTTATTTTGTGGCTGTGGGATCCTTGTGTATTCCGAGCCCTTGGCCAACCCGGGCTGTGGATGCCTCCCTCCCACACAGTTCGGAGCTTTCCGCCCCCTTCCCAGGGCGAGGTTTGTGTCCAGAGAGATCTTTGCCGATTGACTTGTCCCGATGAAAGAGCTCCTCGCAGGCAGCGCAAGATCCGCCTGGCTTGGAGCTCTCTCTGATGTGGAGAGAGCCCTCTCCCTGCGCTCTGCATCTTCCCGGGGCCGCTCGGGAGTGCTGCGGGCAGCCGGGATCCGGGGAATGTGCTCTGTCAAAGCCATCAGTAACGCTGGGCAGGGGCTCATGACGAGGAGTGCTGGCTTCAGGAAAGGTTTTGCTGCGTAGAGTGTCAGCATCATCTGTTGTCACAATGAGAATTTTAGTGTTTTAGGTTCTTCCAGTGACCGTGCTCAGCTCAGGGAGGTGCTGCCAGATTGGCACCAGGAACCACTTTCTGTCCCCCAGGCTTAAGTTTGCTGCAGATTTCTGCTTCTGTAACTCATTTTGCCAGCAGCTTTTTAATGCAATGTCGGGGGTTGCCACGTATCTTTTTCTTCGGCTGTCGCTATCAAAGGGATGCAGGATGAATGGTGGATCTGGCGGCTCCTCCTTTGAACCTGTGGGGATTGCAGGAGCCCTGCTGGACTGAGCAGGGCTGTCTGTGAGCGGGGTGACCTCCATCCTTCCTCGGAGCGCTTTAAAAGCAAAGTTTGGAAAATCTTTTTCCCTTGGAAAATCCGGAGAGGAGCAGAAGCAGAGCTGTGGCTGAACGGCTCTGACGTGCCGACCACAGCATTTTTTAGGATGAGCGCATGGACGTGATGGCAAGCACCCCTGGGCAGGAGGGAGGTCGGCTCCAGGTGCTGTGTTATCCGTATTTACGGGCTGATTAAATCAACCTGGTTAATTGATTTTTAACTTGATCAGCAGGTAGTTAACCTGTGCTGTCTTTTTATGCTGCTTAGGTTTATATTCCTGTTGATCTGTTGAACAGGTGTAAGCTGCCTCCTGCGGCGTTGCTTGGGATCCTGTTGCTGTATAGGGACTTTCTGATGAGGAAGTGGTGGGGATTTGGCGGCCACCTGTGTGTGTTGTTAACTTTAGGTTTATTTTTAATAAAAACAAAGTTTCTTGGTGAGCGCAAGTGTTCCAGCACCAGCCCTTCTGCTGTGGCCTGTCAGTTTTGCAGGAACATTCTAGGGATGCAGCTGGTTTTTTAGGTGGTGGGGCCGTGGGCTGGAACCCACATGGGTTGTCCGTGCAGCTGAGTCACGGTGAAATTTAGGACTGTCCTGCTGGGCTGTCTGCTGCATGGGGCCTCTGTGCCAGCTCTGGCCTTTGAAGCAGCAGGAAAGATGCTTCCTGTGACTTTGACAATGCAAGAAAAAGACCAAAGAAGGCTTAAAGCCCACAACAAACCCAACAGCCTCGTGGTGCTGAGCCTGGCGGTGCCGGTGGCTGCCGGCGGTCCCTGAGGCGAAGGGGACGTGTTGGTCTCTGGCCTTGAGGGAGGTCCTGGTGCTCACCTGCACATCAGCTCTGTGCAGGATGCGACAGCCCAGCGCAGAGGTGGGACCTCCTGGATCACCCTGCTGGCAGGATGGGGGTGAGGTTGTTTGGAGAGTGCAGAGGAAGGGGAAGCGGATGATCCGGAGTCAATACAGCTGTCTTGCTGAGAGCCCATTGATCCCATGTGTGCTGTCGCATTAGCACAGCCACAAACTGTACCTTCCTCTGAGTCATTCCTCCTCCCGCTGGAACCAGGGTGAGGGAAACTGCTGGGGAGGCACTTTTGAGCATCCAGGTGGGAATTCTCAGGTCTCCTTCCTGCTGAACTGCAGTGGGAGCTGCTGCGTCTTGTCTAGAGAGCCCTTAACTTCCACGTGGTGCTTGCAGAAGGTTTTCTGGGACCTTGTGGGGACATGTGGTAGTTTCTTGGTGCATAAGTTCATCATCATGCTGGTGAGAGTGATGTGTTAGACTGGGCATTGGCCTTGGGAGCACAAAGGCAGGAGAGGAACCCATCCTGGGAACACCAGCAGCTGTGAGCTTCTGCTGGAGGCCTTCTCCATGGGATGCCTCGCCGTGCCCCTTCAGCATCAGGGCAGACTGGTGTTTAATAGCCCCCATCAAACAGGATAATTAACAGCTGTGCCTAATTATGAGCATGAGAGTAGTTCCAGAACTGCCTCAACCTTCAAGCATGTAGGACTCCACTTGGATAAATAAGTTATGGAGAGATCATTCTCTCTTCTCACTCCCGGTGCTTTGCCTGGGGACTCTGAGATTATCTGGCTGTGGATTTTACTTTGTGGCAGAATCAAACGGGCATTTAGTGTGTGTCCCAGCAGAAATGGCAGAGGATGCAGAGCTGGTCCTGGAGCTGCTGGCACCAGCCCGTGCAAAAGGAACAGGGCAGGTGGTGCTGTCAAGTATTCCAGCCTGCAAAAACCTGTTCCAGACAGAGAACTAGAGGAACTTCTTCCAATCCGTGCATTGCCCAACAAACATCTTTCCAAGGCTGCTTGTCCAGGCCCTACTCCTGCCATGTCCCTGATGTGCCCAGCTGCAGCACTGCCTGGACAAACTGGTTGCCGCTGGGCAGGGGAGCTTCTCAAATCCTCCTTACCTGCAGCAGGAGGCAAAGGCAGCTCCCTGCGTGCACAGTCCTCACCGTCCTCTCCAGCCAGAGCCTTCTGAAGAGACCTGTTGCTGCTGCAGCTGAAACACAGCCCAGGGGGCTGCAGTGTGAGCCCCGAGAGCCTGTGCAGGTGCCACTGTGACCCTGCTGTGGGATAACAACTCCCCCTGAGCCTGTGCAGGTGCCACTGTAACCCTGCCGTGGGATAACTCCCCCTGAGCCTGTGCAGGTGCCACTGTGACCCTGCCGTGGGATAACTCCCCCTGAGCCTGTGCAGGTGCCAGCGTGACCCTGCTGTGGGATAACTCCCCCTGAGCCTGTGCAGGTGCCACTGTGACCCTGCCGTGGGATAACGGGATGCCCTGCGCCCTGGGCTGGGCGCTTTGCAGGACGGATGGACGAGGACATTGCTCACGCTCACAGAAGGTGCCATCTCCAGCAGCGGGGTTGATTTGCAGCACTAAACCAGAAATTAGAGTTGTTTGCATGGCTGGCCTTGGTTATGTAGTAAGGTGAAGCTCTTCGTATGACAAAAACAACTGTAATTACTTTGGCTTCTGGTGTTCTGCTCTCTTAAAGATGTTTCTTAAAATATGTTGATTGTCCTTGTAAGTATAGCCTCAACCTCATGCAAAATAGTGCTTCTGCCAGGCTGGAGAATAAGCTGTGTCTGTCTGCTGCTGGGCTGTTGTGCAGCTCAAGATACGCTCTTCAGAAGCTTTGCAAGATCTGGGTAAATAAGAAACCAGGGTATTTATTTTTCATATTACTTTTTTCCCTCCCATTGTGCAAAGTGGCTGCTATTTGCCAAGTATTTTCTTACAGACGATGGAACTTAATGCATTTAAAAAATCCTCTTCTAATGGCTAGTGTTGGGTATACAAAACTCTCTGGTTTTCACTTAAAGTTGTATTAAATGAAATAGCTGGAATGAATTGGTGGTTTCTGACCGTGGGGAGAAACTTTTCCAAAAGTGCAGAAATGCTGCCAGTGTGATCACAGACTGATTGAGTCAATGAATTGGCATAAACCTTCTGGCATAAAACCTTCTGAAAATTATTTATCCTGCAAGGCTCGGGGAGGATTCATCCTTAGCATTTGGTTTGGGGCTGAGGAGCAGCTGGGAAGGAGAGAGAAGATTTTCTGTGGATGGTGTAGAACAAATTTCTGGGAATAAGTGCTGGGGACAGGGCGTGTTTGGGGTTCAGTCCCAGGACATCCATGGGAGGCTGCAGAGCTCCTGAACTCCTGCTGCTGCCGTTGCAGCTCCTGTTAGGAAAAGCAGGTTAGAGCTGAAGGTTTTTGTATTTTTTTTTCTTCTTTATTTTAGATTATGAGAGCATGTCTGGGTCATGCCACAAAGGGCAGGGACAGCTTGGAGGCCACGCTGGGGTTTTTATTTAAGGATGGAGCCGTCTCGCTGAAGGAGCCAGGTCCATCGGCATCCCCAGGCTTCTCCTGATCCTGCCTCATTATGAGCTGCAGCGGCAGAGAGAAAATCATTGAAATGTAAACTCTGATTGCTCTAGCCAGCTCTCTGCAGCTGGGGACCGTGCCAAGGGCATGGCCAGCGCCGCAGCCGCGTGGGGCCCCCTCGGCTTCCCCGTGGGGGCACAGGGGAGAGGACGGCAGAGCCAAGCCCAGGGCTTATGTATCCTTCAGTCCTCTGGGTCTGGGCCTTGAGTAGATCCAAGGGAGGTGAGGGATTGTGGTGTGGGGGGCATTTCCCTCCCTCTATGGGCAGGGTATGGCCGGAGTTCACCCGTGCTCTCCTGGCACCGTGTGGGTGCACGTCCCACTGCAGGGCATGCTGCTCCAGGGGCTTTGTGCCGCAAAAATAACCCCATTTTCTTCTCTGTTTGCGCAGTTTTTCATCTCAGTTGCGCATTTAACAGCCCTTGTGCTTGGGTCAGACGAGAGCCACTGAGCCAAGGAACACGGAGCTCAGTGCAGGTGCTGGGGCACAGCCCCAGGAATGATTCGAGCAGGGTTAATTAGCCAGATCCCAGCTGTATGCCCTCTTGCTGGTTGGGATTAATCAGCTTGCTCTTTTAAAAAACTGTTTTTGAGAATTCCTGCCCTGATTCTGCTCCAAGGGTGTGAAACCGTGGTGTGGAAATCCCAGTGCACGCGAGCCCAAGTTGCAGTGATCCGCTGGGTTAACTCCAGGGTGAAGGATGGGAACAGCAGCGGGTCTGAGACAGTGCTGTGCTGGTTCTTATGGGATTGGGTGGGATGAGTCTTTCCTGCCCTGAGGAAGGAGTTTATCTGAGGTTATTTGTTACAGGCAGCCTGGCTGCTGTTGAGGAATGTATTTACAGGGGAGGATTTTTGCTTTGTTGTTCTTTCTTGCTGCCAATTACCAGGCACAGAAAATAATGACCCTGAATACGAACTCCTGCATCTCTTCTGGTGACCAAGAAAGAAGGCTATGTATGTTTGTGACTGTACCTTTATACATGTATATATAATGTTTAAACTTCTCAGTTTGCCGTAATGCAGTGCAGGTGTAGATGTGCTGGGCTTTTAATTTACACGCCAATTAATCTGAAGCCCTGTCCAAAACAGGGGTGGTGTACCCTTATTGCAATAGTTGTCCTTCAAGGAACCTGCAGGAGTAGCCCCACTTGAGCGTGAAGGTGGACTTTGGACCTTCTGAGGTAGCCATGGCTGTCATAAATATCAGGTAATGCAGCTGAAACCCTGAGTTGGGTGTTTTTGCGTGGTGCTATTGCCTGGTCTTTGACCCTTCCTGCACACAGAGGCGTTTTCTGGTGGTTAAAGGAACATCACAGTGAACCATAGGTTCCAGGAAAGGAAACCTTTCCAGGTTTCCAGGTCAAGAAAATGACTGCTGTTATTGCAGCAAAACCTCAAGCTGTGGCAGACGCCTGAAATGTTTGCAGAACGCTTTAGGGAAGAATTTGCTACTTATCAAAAGTGAAAAAGGTTCCCTGTGAGCTTTCTGTGTCTTGAGCTGGTTGTAAAGCAGTTGCCCTCGTACGCCTCTGGCCTGCTCTAAGACACGTCTTGTGGGGTTGGGTTGGGTTTTGGCTTAGCCTGAACCTTCAGGTATGAGCAGGGACCTGTCCAGAGATGGTGGCAGAGGGGGAAGGACCAGGCTTAGTGGGTGATGGGCTTCACATGGCTTTCCTTGTGAGAGCATTCTTTTATGTATTGTCTGGGTCATGGTAAGCTCATCAGTTTTACTAATGAAGCTTTTGAGGGTTTGGTATTCCTGTTCTTTGCCTTTCCTCTGGTATCCAGAGGGTCTGGAGAAGAGCATCCCTAGAGGGAAGATCCTGCAGCCTGGAAATGTGACCTTTTCTCCAGCTGTGCTCTCCTTTTGTGCTTGGTTTGTCCGTGTCTGAAGTCTTCTCCAGCTTACTGAAACCTGGGAGTCACGGGAATGAGTTAAACATGTCCAAGTATGGACCACAGGACTGCAAGAACTGTAAGCAACAGGTCTGTAAACCCTAATTGTGAGCAGTGTAAGCCTTTAATTACAGGTGGCGACTCCCAGCCCGTGGCAGAGTGCAGGGTGGTGGGATGGTGGTGCAGCTCCTCCAACAGTGTGTGCTCCTGGCCTGCTGTGCCACCATCCTTTGCTATTTTTAACCAAACCCCATCTGATTTTTTTTTTCTTTTTCAGATTTCATTATTAATTTTCTCCTCCCTGAGCAGTTTCTTGTAGTGCTGACTTTTAGTCCCCTGTGTTTGTCCCCAGGAAGCTGGTGGTGCCATGTGGACCCTCAGACCCTGCTGTAGCGATTCCAGCAGATCACCAGCAGCCCTTTGTAACCCCTCTTGCTGCCCTTCCCGGCTCTGTGTGGTGCAGGGCAGGTTGTAGGGTACCCTGTTTCTGTCCTCCTTAATATACAGCCCGCACCCTCCTCTTGGCATGTTCCCACACAGGCACTGGTGGTGGTGACTTTGCTTTCTCTGGGTGCTCCAGGTGTTTGGTGCTTCCATGGAGCCTCACTAGGAGATGTGTGCTGTGTCATGGAATCCCAGAATGGTCTGGGTTTGAAGGGACTTTAAGGATCATCCAGTTCCACCCCTGCTATGGGCAGGGACACCAGCCCAGGTTGCTCCAAGCCCCGTCCAACCTGGCCTCGGACACTGCCAGGGATCCAGGGGCAGCCACAGCTGCTCTGGGCAACTTGTGCCTCTGGGAAACCAGTGTCCACCCTGACTTTTGGGTGTTCCTCTTGGCTCTCACCCACAAGTCTCCGTTTGCCACGTGCTCCCAGCTTAGCTGTTCCTTGAGAACGTCCTCTCCACGTCTGGGCTTGACCAACCCTTTCAGACCACAAGCAGTTCCCACCGTGCTGGACCATGGGCAGCCCACGAAGAGATGAGTTTCCCTCGGTGGCTCCACACCTGGCAGAGTTCTTACACCCAGCTAATGCAAACCTTCAGCCTTCCCGTGAGTCACTGCCCAGGCTCCCTCCTGGAAGTGTCACGGCGTGTGAGGTGCTGCTAGGATGTGCTAACCACCACTTACAGGGCTGCTGGGAGCAGGATGTGTTGTGGGTGAATCACGGCCACTACTTATCACAATAGCACGTTACACCTCAGGGATGTGGCCCATCGAGTCACTGCTCTTCAAAGAGAAATAGACCCTTAATGTTTTTAAGGATGGCTTTTTAAAAATCATGGGAATGTCCGGTTTCTTCTGAAAGCCCCACAGGGATGGTTTCAGGTGGCTCAGGCAAACCTCCAGCTGCCAAAGCAGGCTGGATGTGAGCAAGCACCTGGAGCTGCTGATGTGTATTAGCAAATGAGTGTTGAAAAGGGCTTTAAAATAAAATAGAAATAAAAAAATCTGATCCCTGTGCCTGCTGAGGAGCTGGTCCTTGGTGCTGCACCCCAGGTGAGCACGGTTGGTGTAAGCATATCTCAAGGCAGCCAGTGGATGCCAAGATGCTGAGATGATAGAAGCTGTAATTTTCAATCTAATTAAGCTGAGTAACTCCTTGTGGATTTATGCTGCTTAATTACTGTGAGCTCTGGGAAGCTCCGTGCTGTGGGTGTTGCTGTTTTCTGGGCAGAGAGTTGGTGCCCAGCGAGTGCCCTGGGCATGGCGTGAGGCTCGTTCAGAGACCCTCGATCTCCTGGTGGGGCGGGCATGGAGAGCTGGAGGTGGCTTTCACGTAGCAGCTGTGATCTTGGATTGGTCCCACATCTCCTGGTAGGACCCTGTGTCCTGTTTTGGAGGAGAAGGTTCTGCTCCAGAGCCACACAGTCCTGGGTGGGAGGTGGATGTGGGAATACTGGTGTGGCTCTTGCCAGCCTTTCCCACAGCTGTGGAGTGCCAGTTTCAGTGCTTAGCTGATGCCTCCTTCACCACCATGTTCAGTGGTAAGAAATAAAATAAAGGAAGAAATTGAAGACAAAGAGCCGCTTATCCAGAGCTTGGTCGGTGTCTCATGTCTTCGTGCTGTCCTTTTGCTCTCCTATCTCACTTGGCCTTGGAAGAAATCAATTCTCTGCTGGGTTAGACTGTGAACACCTGCACCATCATCTTGTAAATAATGATACCAACATTTTGGCTGAAGCAAGGCCTTCAACACCACGAGAAAGGTCTTAGGGAAGGCAGGTCTGCGTGAGGTGTTAACATCTCACCTGTGGGCTGGTGTAGAGCTCTCAGGGGTACTGCAGGGCCTCTCCTGCTGCTCTGAACTGGGGTTTTCTCCCCATGTATTTTGGGAAGCACAGGTCCCAGGGTGATGGACTTGCCCTTGGCTCTCCTGCAGCACGTGTTTCATAGCCCTGGGCAGTACAAAGACACTGTCCAGAGATAAGCAGCTCATATCTTGCTCCTGTAAACCCTAGAAGTACCAGCTTTTCCTCTTTCCTCTCCTTTCCAAAGCCTTTGTTTTTGTTTGGATCCTGCCCCAGCAAGGAGACAAGCTGTTCCTCTCCATGCAGAGTGCTGCTGTTTTGTCTGCCCTGTCGCGGGGGAGGGAGGCAGAGCTCTTAAACAAAGCACTTCACTTAAGAACAAACACGAGGGAAGGAGAAAAATCGAGGTGGCTTAAGCGTGCAGGTCTCAGTTCTGTGAAGCCCTAGTGCTGAGGGTTAAAGGGCTGATGCTTTGGGTGCAACCGGTGGCAGGGACGGCTGCGGAATTCAGCCTCGGGGCAGGTGCTGCTGCCCAGCCCCTGCTCGTCAGAGCTGCTTTGAAGCCTCGTGCGCTCTTGCCATGCCAAAATAAACTCGGAGTAGAGGCTGTCAGAGCTAATCTTCATCTCTCTGCACTTTGCCCTCCCCGCTGCTGTTCCGGTGAGGGGCGGCTGTGCTCACACACCCCTGGGTTTCGGAGAGCCTGGGGACCGTCCCCGTGCTGCCAGGTGGACACGAGAAGTGCTGACCAGCTTCGGGCAACCTGAGCCGCCCATTTACTTGACCATGAGGGCGGGCCTGAATCATCCTTAGTAATAAAACCTGCTTGAATTTCCCTTTCAGCACCCGGCGCTGTGCTGGAGGAGGTGGGGATGGCTGAGGCTGCTCCGGGCTGAGCGACTCGCAGTCCCCGAAAACGAGCTGCAAGCAGGCTTTTCCTCCCCAAGCACTGCTCTACCGAAAATAGGGGTTTGCATCCCAAAGTTCACCACCGGGGATTTAAAACAGTGTTCTCACCCAAACGGAACCTCGCCGGGGCCCCTATTTTTTCTTTTTTTTTTTTTTTTAAATACGGATTTCTGCACCCCACACTTTTTATCTTTGGATAAAAAATCAGTTCTCAGAAGCAGAATATTCTGTTTGTCAATGCCAAAAAGTCTGTAGGCTCTCTCCTTCTCCCTCTTTTTAAAATATTATTTCAATTTATTACTTTGTTTTTTGACTGAAGAAGGTGCTATCTCCTGCCAGCCTTTGCTCTGGTACAAAGTTTCAGCACCGGGAGGTGACGTGAGGTAAATCAGCAGAATGCAAACTCTGCTGTTACTGACTAAACTTTGCCCGGATCTCACCTAATCGGCAACCTGACACGTATTTAAGAGCCCCAGCTCTTCTCCTGTGAGGAGAGAGCTCAGCCCCAGCTCAGGACTGGAGCTGAGCATCCTTCCAGGGTCCTGGCATCCTTCTGCTTCAAAGGGTGATATTTTTGAACCCGTTGGATATAACTTGTTCCTGAGCTGATTACTTGCTGTTACATCCCAAGTTTTACATGGCATTTTCTTTTTTTTGGGTAGCTGGTTTACTGCCTTTTTTTTTTTTCTTTGCCTGATATGACTCTGCTTTACTTTTTTCAGTCTTTTGAGAGGCATTACCCAAATTTAGGCTGTCATTAACCCCCAGCAGGATGGTTTTCGGTGTCCCTGTGTGGAGAGCGGGCTGGATGTTGTGGCTGATAGAAAATCTTCCTTGTGCAGAAGTGGTTTAACTGTGGGACCACTCAGCTTGTAACCAGTGAGGTTTCATCCTCCTAGCAACTCTGAAGGCAGTTTCTTGTCTCTCCCCTTTCAGTACTAACGGCTGAATGTTTCCAAAGGAAAAACCTTCCAACAAAACCATTTCATTTTCCTGGGTAATATTTTGGGCACAATCTGTTGGCGACTCTTTTATCTGGCGTGCCATCTCTCGGCTTATAACCCTCTTTGATGTGGCTCATTCAGGGGAAAAATGGCATTACACACTACCTCAATCATTCAGATGTCAGAGAGGATATTGCATTTGACTAATCGGGAGAAATTTGGGAAGATTTAGTAATGCCAGGAGACATGACCCACTTCCAGTTAAACGCTTTTCAGACAATAGAGGTTGTGCTAAGTGGTGGGGGAGGGAGAAACACTCACAGAGAAGAAAAAATTAATAGTTATTTATAATTTTAAATTTTAGTGTGCTGACCCTTTCCTAGGTTCAGGATGGGTTTGCTTTCTTTTTCCGTTTCCTTTTTTTTTTTAAAAAAGAGATAATACTGATACTAACTGGTTTTCAACAGATGTGTATTATCTGGAGATAACCATCCCTGTGCTGTGGATACCTGTCACCTCTGGGCTGTGGCTGTTGGGTGTTGGGATGTGGCTGAGGGTGTTGGGAGCTGTGGTCCAGTGTGGTGTGGCTCTGGTCCAGCTGCGGGTGACCAGCGGTGGCCAGGGATGGGCAGCAGGGTGTGGGAATTGATTTTGACTGTCCCAGCTCAGGAGGGTGTCCACCTGACGATGTGCATCTTAAGTACATAAAACCAGAAGTATATTAGTCCACGCAGCCGGATTTCGGTGTTTTCTTCATGCTCCAAACCTTCTGTGTTGCTCATTCCTGGTCCTGGGAGCGTCTGGCCAAAACCAAACAGAAACTGAGGAGGTGTAGCTCTGTGATGTTGTGGAACTGCGAGAAAGCCAAACCTGAGTTGGTAGTATATGAGCTTTTTCTTCAAAGGCAACGAAAGAGAACATTCTTTTAAGAGGTAACTCCGTAATTTCCAGCGCTGCAAGTTCTGTCAAGCAGCTTGTGGCTGTTCCTTTGTGCAAGGTTTTATCTTCGCAGCCATGTGAGCTGAGCAAAAGCAACTTTCTCTGCTTAAAGCTTATTAAACCCCTTATTAAAAATAGTTCTGTAATCCTTCTGGAGTATGGCAACAACATTTCTGTCTCGATTTCATATTGTAGCTAAACTCACATTGTAGCAATTTGCAAGGTGCTGCTGAGATGGAGACACACGATATTGCAAGATCTTGGTGTGAATGTCCAATGTGATGGAGCAATGCCAGAGCCCACCTGAAACTGGGAAGATGAGTTGTGCTGCATGGGCAGCATTTTGGGGCAAAAAGTCCTCCCTAGGGACGTGCTGGAGCTGCTGCTGGTTTCTGGAAGGGGATCCAAGTCTTCAACCTTTTGTTGTTACTTTTGCAAGCAGGCTTTTGTGTGATCATTCAGGTGGAGGTGTTTTTTAACGCTCTGCTTTTGCCTGCAGCCAGGACTCCACTGCTCTCCCTCCACAGTATAAAATCCACTCTTGTTTTCTGAGCTGTTCCCCAAACCCAGTTCTTTGAAGAGCCACATTATAATATAACTTGAAGCTTACAAATAAGCTTCAAGTATCTTTACTGAGCAAGTTAACACCTTCCTCGGGTTAAAATCTTGTTTCTTCTGCCTTCAAGCTTCAGAGCCATTAGACTGACATTTTTTGGATGCATCCCTGTTGATAAATGCTGCTTTTATGTGCAGTTACAGAGAACGCTGGAAGAGACGTAGCCTGGACGCTTGTCTAGATAAATTAATTTCCTTTGCACGCTCCTCTGGGTGTCTGAGTTGGTCACTGGGGGCCCTAAACTCTGAGCTATCCCTGTGTCCCATGAGTGACTCAAGAGGAATTTCTGAAGCTTTAGCAGTGCGTGTTGGAGCCCTGGCTGGAGCTGTGCCGATGCCCAGAGCTCGTGTGGTGTTTGGGTGGCTCTGGAGTGATGGGCAGGCTTGGGGCTGGGTAGCAAGGTTGTCTCCCTGGTGCCTCCCTGCTCACTCTCACCTGCCTGTGAAGCAGCTGGAAAGCTGGGAACAGCTAAAATGTACCTGGGATCTGGACAAACCTGTCCTGGTGTGAGGCTAAACTTCAGTATAGTTAATTTTTCTGGAAAGGGAAAAGGCCGATTTGCAAGGACTTGGCTTCACTCCTCCTGTTCACACCAAAGAAATGTAATTTTTCAAGTCAGGGCAGAGCGAATGAGTGCAGATCTGAGCCAGGGCTCATATTTTGAAAGCTGAAGAGCTTTTGAAACACCCTAGCAGATGGAAGAGGCCCTGGTTGCATCTGCCTTACCTGCTTTAACCCCATAAACAGCACTGACCCTTGTCTCTGACAGGCTTTGTACATAATTTATGTCTGATTCGAAAGTTGGCTGCTCTGTTAACACACTTGTCCATGACTGAGCCTTGGAGGAGTCTCTTGGGAGGTGAGGTGCCCATCCACAGGGCTTGTGTTTGATGGTTGAGATGCATTAAGGGTGTTTAAGTTGCTGGATGGAAGCAGGCCAGTTAAAAATGGAGACATGGCTTTTTCCACCTTTGTTTGCAGGCAGAGCTTAGGGAAGACTGAAGCCAGCAGTGAAGCCTGCGTGGGTTCTGTGCTCTGGCAATAAACCAGCAGTGAGGGGGTGGGCGGGGTGTCCTTCAGGCCGCAAACCCTGAGTGTGGGTGTGAAAATACAGCAGTGGCCTTTGGCCGCTGAACCAGCCGTGAGTATCTGTGGGGTGGGAGTGACACCTGAGACCTCGATGGGTCTCTTCAGGGCTTATGTGTCCTTTCAATAACCAGCCCTGCTGGTGCTGGATGATGTCCTGCAGCTGTGTACCTTGTTGTCTCTCCCACTGGGCAGGACCCTTGCTGAGGCCTTCGGGTCTGTGAGGATGCTGTGAGCCCCCCGAGCTGGGGAGCCCTGAGCTGCCCTGTATGGGGTTTGCTGAACTCTCTGCTTGTGTTAAACATCCCTTCCACATGCTCACAACTCCCCCCACCATTCGGGGGATTTAAGCATTTTCTGGGGAAGTCTCTTGCATTTTATTCCTGCAGACTGAATGTACAACACTGGGGATAAATTCACTGCAGCAATAAAACACAGGTTAGGAGTGATAATGATATTAACTGTGGCAGTCTCTCACTACTGGAGCAGCTTCTATCCTTGTGGTGAGATTTGTGGCTTATTTTTCCCTGTGTCAGTGCAAAATGAGATGTGGACTTTCTCCTGCACATGCAAATCCTGAAGGGAGTTCAGCAGTGTCGAAGGAGCGGGGAAATCCCAGCTCATGAGCTTTCCCAGACAGCACTCCTGGCTGGAAACAGGCCGTGGGGATGCTGAGGTTTCCTTTGAAACAAAGCCCAGGCCTTTGTCAGTGCTTTGCTGGTAGATGGACAGGGGAACCCTCCTCTCCGAACAGGCTAAAATGCCTTTTAAGCAGGTTAAACTGCTTTCCCGTGAAAAGAGCCTTTGTGAAAACCAGTCCCTTGGGATTCCTCCCTGGGACATCAGTGCTGGCAGTCAGGAGCACGCTTTGTGGATGCGCTGGGCCCGTCGGGGGCAGCCAGGCTGTCCCCAGATCCTGTGCTGCTGTGACCATCAGTGCTGCCTTTGCAGACCTGGCAAAGACCTGGGATGTGTCGTGTCCTGAATGAGGTGGCTTCTCTGAAGTGCACCAGTCTGGAGCTCAGATCCACAATCCTACAGCTGGAAATGCCAGCAACTGAAGGAGCACGGAAATACGGGAATTCTACACACCCTCTGTGAGGAATCCCAGAATCACAGAAAGGTTTGAGCTGGAAGGACCTCAAAGCTCATCCAGTCCCACCCCCTGCCATGGGCAGGGACACCTCCCACTGTCCCAGGTTGCTCCAAGCCCTGTCCAGCCTGTCCTGGGACACTGCCAGGGATCCAGGGGCAGCCACAGCTGCTCTGGGCACCCTGTGCCAGGGCCTGCCCACCCTCACACACAGCAATTCCTTCCCAAGATCCCATCCAGCCCTGCCCTCTGGCACTGGGAAGCCATTCCCTGGGTCCTGTCCCTCCAGGCCTTGTCCCAAGTCCCTCTCCAGTGACTGAAATCAGTGATTGAAAGCATCAAGGAAAGTCTGGTGGGAGGTGAGCGCTGGGCCGGGCTGGGCCTGCTCTACAGGGTTGCTTGGCATGTGGCTTCCCAGCCTGATGCAGGGGACATCCTGCAGCTTCGCATCTGGAAGTGACCCTGATTTGCAAATAGAACACAGGAAGGACAGGGAGAGGAGGGGAAAGCAAATATTTGCCTTTCTGCAGCTGAATCCATCTCGCTGATGCTCTGTTAGATCCTCCTCCTCTCACACTCGAGTCTCTGCTCTTACTAAAGTATTTTTGTTTATACAAAGTGAGTCTTATCTCCACCACGGCAGGGAATTGGGAGGCTGTGCTCTGACAGTGCCTTTAATAATGCTCTGATAAGGGCTTACTGCCCCTGGCAGGGATGAGGAAAGACAGCCTTGCTGCCTTATCAGGGAGCAGTGAGGTGCCACAGGGAGGAGGAAAACTGAAACCAGCAAAGGCTGCTTGGAGTTTGGTATCTTGGGTGAAGAGGGTGATATCAAGTGTGGGTGGCACCTCTGCATTGCTCATTGCCATGTCCTGGGAGGAACAGGGGCCAGGATGTGACTTCTCTGGTCAAAAATGAGTCCCAGTGACTGTTACAGTTAGCAAGTGAGTTGTTGGAGGTTATTGTATTGATCAAAAATCCTACACCCGAATTCAGTATGCCTTATTTCTACAAATTATATTCCAGTAGTTATGGTTACATAAGACTTACACCTGATATTCTAAGATTTCTGGGAAATAGGTATTGGTGCTGCCTTTGTGATTTTAGCAGGGAGAAGGAGTTGATCCAAGCTGAGAAGTTTGGGATGTGAGGGAACCCCAGGTTCATCTCTTGGCTGAGCTTTGGGTAACTGCAGTTGAGCTCCTGGGGCTGCCTCAGGGATGTCACTGTCCCTGCTGCAGTCCCCAAGCTCTGCCTGCCCTCCTGAGAAATTCCCTTCTCAGTAGATTGGGTGATGGGGATTGGGACCCCACCTGCAGAGCTGCCCCAGCCCTGGGCTCCAACAGCACAAGGACCTGGGGCTGCTGCAGCCAGGCCAGAGGAGGCCACGGAGCTGCTCCCAGGGCTGGAGCCCCTCTGCCCTGCAGCCAGCCTGGGACAGCTGCGGGTGCTCCCCTGCACAAGAGAAGGCTCCAGGGACACCTCAGAGCCCCTGGCAGGGCCTTAAGGGGCTCCAGGAGAGCTGCAGAGGGACTTGGGCCAAGGCCTGGAGGGACAGGACACAGGGAATGGCTTCCCAGTGCCAGAGGGCAGGGCTGGATGGGATCTTGGGAAGGAATTGCTGTCTGTGAGGGTGGGCAGGCCCTGGCACAGGGTGCCCAGAGCAGCTGTGGCTGCCCCTGGATCCCTGGCAGTGTCCAAGGCCAGGTTGGACGGGGCTTGGAGCCACCTGGGACAGTGGAAGGTGTCCCTGCCCATGGCAGGGGGGGGGACTGGATGAAATTTAAGCTCCTTCCAGCTCAAATCCTTCTGTGATTCCATGATCGTGGAATGCGATGCCTCTACAGGCCAGAGCTGGTGGTTGTATGGCTGAAAAACTGGCTTTATTCAGGGCAGTAAGTTATAAAACGCCTTTAACTGTCCAAGTTGAAAGATAAAATACCACAGCAAGTGGGCAGCCCCAGCACAGCCCTCAGCCTGGCATTTCCTAGGCCTGGCACATTGGCATGTGCTTCACGGATCGGAGGGCTGTAAATGATCTCCAGATGCCATCATCCAAACTGGGATTTTTATTTTCTTCTTAATAAAACACCTAAGAGTACTCCTTGGAAAGTTTGCAGCAGCCTCCCGTTTCACCACAGTGTGGGATGGATGGTGGAGCAGCTATGAAGGGACATGAGGTGCTTCACATCTCTCTGCCTTTTGTAGATCACATCCCCTTTGGAGAGGGTCCCAAATCCCCGGTGCACCCATGAGTGTGCGTGGCCACCAGTGCCTCTTCTGATGCATTTGGGGAAAATTCCTCCATGGAAAGTGTTGTCCATCCCTGGCAGAGCTGCCCAGGGCAGTGGTGGAGTCCCCATCCCTGCAGGGGTTTAAAAGCCGTGTGGATGTGGCACTTGGGGACAGGGGTCAGTGGTGGCCTTGGCAGTGCTGGGGGAATGGTTGGACTCGATGGTCTGAGGGCTTTTCCAGCCCAGGTGATTCTGTGATTTGGAGGTGCTGTGGGACAAACCCATACTGTGAGTGATGCTGTGGGGTGCCCTGAGTGCACGCTGGCCTTGGCAGTGACTGAAGCCACGTGAGTTCAGCTGTCCCTATCCACCCACTGACCCTTGGAGTCTGAAGGAGCTCAGCTACTGGGACTGAATATTTTGTCAGAAAGGGCAGAAACCTTTGGTCTTGTACATTCTGAGCTGGGAACTCTCAGCATGGTTGGCAAAAGCTTCGCTTTTACAATGAAATAAACTTGAAAAATGTAATGTTCATTCAGTTTATTTTTTTCTTCTTTGTTTTATTCATCTGCCTGGCAAAGAAGGAGGTCATTCCTTAGAGGACAGAGAAAAGAGGCAGTGCAGTGTTTGGTTGAGGCAGATTTGAGTTACTCTTTGGTCCTGATTTGAGTGACTTCGTGATTGTCTTCATGCACTCTGAAACCGTTATAACTTCAAGGGGTATTTTCATTTGTTTTGCTGCTTTCCTAGTTAATAATAATTGCTTTCCACACCTTGGGTGGTAAGAGTAGGTGTAAATAAAGCTTAAAACGGGTTAAGTCCTTGAGCTGAGCTGATGAGACCCAATGGTTTCATGGCCAGTGGGATCAGCTGCTGTATGACCATAAATCCATGTCCTTCCTGAGGGGAAAGGCACCGCTTGGATTGGAACTGCATTTCCTGGTGTCAGGGCAAAGCTCCTTGGGCCCGAGCCAGGGCATGTGTAGTGGGAACAGGAATCTTATGGCTGGGATGTGCCTGTGATGGTGGGAAGAGCCAGAGCTGGGACGTCCCTTTGTGGCAGCTCTGCAGCCCTGCCTGTGGCTGTTGGGGGGAGCAAAGAAATGTTCCTGCAGCACAGGGAGGGATGTTCATGTGGGTAAACACATCTCCTGTTGGGGTAGGGACGTCCTGCGTGTCGACCCAGGAGTGGCTTTGTTGCGGGAATGGGGAAGGCAGGAGCAGCACCCCACGGCTGAGATAGATTGGCTTGGTTTTTTAAATCTATTTTTATTTTCTCCTTCTGTTTGGGTGCTTTGTTCTGTGGACGCTTTGGTGTTTCATGAGAGCTGTGTTTGATCTGCCTGGGAGTGTGTGTTTGTGTGCAGCTGGGGCAGCCACCCTTCCAAAGGGAAGAGATAACCTTGGATTTGTCTAACGCTCTGGGGACGTTGCCAGACCAGGAGAAAAAAATCAAAATTCAAACCAGAAGGTGAAGGCTAGAAAAGATGCAATTGATGGTGGTGATTTTTTGTTGTTGTTGTTGGTTTGTTGTTTTTTTGTTTGGTTGGTTTTGTCCTTTTTTTGGGGGGGGGGGGGTTGTTTTGGGTTTTTTTATTGTTTTGCTTTGTTTTTTTTTTTGTTTTTTGTTTTTTTTTTAAGTGGGTGCAGGTGCCCTTCTTGCAACCATTTTCCCACTTAGGCAGTCTTCTGCATGTTGCTCCCCTTCCCTGAGCCCTTCCTGCAGAACACAAATGCTGCTTTGCTAAAGGCATCCCCTCCCAAATCACCTTCTGAGATTCAAAATTCAGGGGTCAATGGAGATGTTATTTCCTGCATCCTTCCTTGTTTAAGCTTTTGTCTCGCCTGCATTTGTTGGAGGAGACTGGATATGGGATTTAGGGGATGCTTTTTCATGGAGTTGCTGTGTGGGGTAAAAAAGAGGCTGCTGGAAGATCTGGAGAGCCAAACTCTCAGTATTTCAGCTGGACAGCTAAAATTGTGAGGGAATGAGAAGAAAACATAGCAGACTGTCTAGCCAGGTTGTGCCCTGCATTTTATATGTTAAAAAGAAAACCTCATTTTGTCTGAGTTTCCTTGGGCTTGTGTTTTGAGCCAGTGTTAGTTCAGCAATTGCAAAATCTTTGCTGATTTTTGTTACTGGAGAGAAGAGACAAAGTCTGTACATTACCATGGAGTAACTCATGATACAAGTGCTCATCCAAGGTCCAGTGTTTGGACATCTTGGGAGCAGCAGAGCCAGTACAAACCACATTCCCAAATACCTGGAAACGGCTGCAATGAGATGAAAGAAATTTAGGAAGAAGTACTTCCCTGTGAGGTTGGGCAGGCACAGGGTGCCCAGAGCAGCTGTGGCTGCCCCTGGATCCCTGGCAGTGTCCAAGGCCAGGTTGGACGGGGCTTGGAGCCACCTGGGACAGTGGGAGGTGTCCCTGCCCATGGCAGGGGTGGGACTGGATGGGCTTTGAGGCCCCTTCCCACCCAAACCATTCTGTCATTGTATGAAGATGCAGGAGCAGTGGTTCCCTCCAGGAGACCTTTTCTCTGCCCTCCCATTCCTCAGCAGCTGGGACTGTCTGTGTGTGTGTTCACTGCTTCAGGCATTTTAATTGAAGATATTTATTCCAGCTTTGTGTTGTGATCACCGGTGCCGTTTTCCAGGTGTCTAATGTCTCCTTGCTAACAGACCTTATTGCTGAGATGTTTTAATTACCACTGGTAAAACGCTGCTCATTTAAATCCTCGGTAATCAATTTGTTTTCCTTCAGTTGCTCGGCAGAGAAAAGGATGCAGAGGTGGCCCCAGGGGCCTTTCCAGCATAACCCTCTCACTGGAAAATGCTGAAAAAATGTCCTGTAACTTTAAGTCAAACCCCTTTGAATTAAGTATGCCTGAGTGATGTTCCAAGAGGGGTTTTAATGCACGAGTTCTAGAGATGTGAGGGGTAACTGCAGGTTGATTAATCCAATTACTTCTCCCGAGTAAGGTTAGCAGTCCAGTCTGGCAGAGAGGTTGCACTGCAATTAAAGGTGGATTTTGGTGCTCTTTGGGCACAGTGGTGCCCAGTGGGGAGGATGGCTGAGCTCTGGTGTGGTGGGGGATGTGCTGTGGTACCCTGGATTTTGGGAGATGCTGGCGACACCCTGAATGCCACCGGTGTCACCCGCAGTTACAGCCAAGAAGCAGCCACTGCTTTAAACATTTCCAGCTGAAAGTCCTGGTGTCCCCTGCATGCATCCCTGCACCACACAGCCAGGCTTCTCCCAGGACGATTTTAATCTAAAATCATGTAACAGGGGGTGGTCACTGCCCTGGGAAGTGGACGTGCTTGTGAATTTCCCTAAAGCATCACAGGGCTGTGTTATAGATAGAGGACTCTGAGAACCCAGGCTGAAAGGCCATTTTTGACTATTTAATTAAACCCAAAGGCTGTTTTTTACCTATTCATTAACAATCAGCTGCAAATGGTGTATATTGAGCATATTTTGGATCCAGCTTATGTTCACCAAGGTGTTCACATGGAGTTTGGATGGAAAAGGGGACAACAAAGGTAAGGTTAAATCACAGCACTGCTCAAGGTTTTGATTAATTGAGAATTACATGAGAGAAAGGTAATTAATACCAATCAACAGGGATTTGCAGGAGGTAACCTGGAAGGATTTCACTCTTGCAGTATTACAGGCTGTTTGGTGAAAGTCATGCTACGGGGACACTGGGCCCCTGAATGGAGTTTTTAGTTAAAAAAAGGCAAACCCCAAGTCTGTTAAAGCCCAGTAACCCTTACTATAATAAAAAAAGAAATTGGCTGCATGGCTGAGCTGGGTGTGAAAGGCTCATCCTGATTCCCCTCAGACACTGCATCAAGGATTTTTTCATGATCGTGTGCAATGTGAGAGTCTTTTGATCAATGGCTTGCCAGGAGAGGTGAGGAGTCCCGGAGGAGCTGATCTGGCTGGATGGTGCTGGGGTGTGGCCGTGAGCACCCCTCGGGTGCTGGAGCCAGGGGAGTTCCCTGGGGAAGGGCTGTTGGGCTCCCTGCTCCGAGCTGCTGATACCCGCAGCTCTTCCAGGGAGATCCACAAGTCGAGTCAAGTTGCCCGTGTTAGCTTTATCACCAGAGTTTTTGTACTTCCCAGGGACTCTGCAGAGGTCTCAGAGGGGCTTGCAGAACATCCCTTTTTCTGGCAGGGGATGGATGGTGATGGTGAGCATCTTGCAGAGCAGACGGGGAGCATCTGCAGGGCCAAGCCAGGCCTGAGAGGAGAGAAGCTCGGTGCTTTCTGTGGGGCCGTGATCCCCTGCTCGATGGACCACAGGAGCTGGGGAGGGGACTCCCACCAGCACACTGGGTGCTGGCGTCTCTTGGTGCTGCTCTAACCCTGGTGAGCACTGGGTTTTGAAGGCCTTCGCAGGGTTTGGTCAGTTCTGCCATGGAGCACATGCTTTAACTCCAGGCTCGGCCCTGCAGAGGGAAGAGTCCTGCCTTGCATGCCATGTTTCATGAGGCTGCTGCTGCACCCTGGCCCAGCCCTGCTGCCAGCTCCCAGCCTTGGCAGCACTGCTTCAGAGCCACCCAGGGCCAAGGGCTGCTGTGCTCAGCCTGATCCCAGGCTGGGGAGGGCTGCAGGGAGACCCCGAGTGCTGCCAGCTCCCATGACCCTGCCCAGCTGTCTCCTGGGACATCTCAGGCTGCTCTGAGGTGTTTGTTAGGGCGGCGCAGGTGACAGTGCACATCCCCTGTGGGTGGAGGCTTGCTGGCCCCTGGTTTTTGTTTCTTTGCTTTTTAAAGGGTAGAGAAGCAAAGTGAAAATAAAAGTTGTTCCACTGCCCAGAGCAAATCCTGGTCTCACAGCCCACGAGGAAATCGCTCCCCAGCCCGGGAGGGACTGCCTTTTTTACCCCAGATTAAGACCAAATTGTTTATTTGCACTGTCCCGAAGCACCTGGGGCTTTACCTACTTTTGCAACATCCGATGACTTACTGGAAGAGGAATTTTGCAGTGAGAGCAGGGCTGTGTGTGCACTCAAGACCTTGACGCTGAACTTGTCACTCTTAATTAAACCTACAGTAACGAGCAATGCCACAGAAGAAGTGGCGGGGGAGATGTTGGGAATACACGAGTTGGCTGTTAGTTATATGTAAGACTATTGATTAGTCTTGGAAATCGTCCTGAAAATCACACTTAATTAAAGTAAAGACTTCAAGGGTGCCTCCAGTATTTCTATCCTGGTGTCAGGGCTTGCCTGCAGCCCCCCTGTGCTGTGTCTGCCTTTGGTGACATGAGGTTGCTGCAGTGATGAACTGAAGCCTTTTAAATGCCCCTTCATTAGAAATGCTTCTAATGAGCCAGTGCATAAACGCTGCAGATGCTGCTTGTCCAAGCACTGCTCAGCTGCTGTGACACTTTATGCAAATCACCATCAGAGTTAATTTGGACAAGGGAACAAAATTCTGCAAGGAGAGATAGAGCAGATTTAGTGCTGGTGGGAGTCTTGGAGCCATCCATCGACGTGAGAGCTCTTTCGGGGGAGAGGAGAATATCCCTGTGCCCTGAAGGCATCAGTGAAGCACGTGGTTTGCTCAAATTCAGGGGCCCCTGCAGTGCTCGAGGATGGAGAGATGCTCCCCAAAATTTAGGAGCCCTGCCGTAAAGGAGGCATTGTCTGGGTGTGCATTTGTGTGTTTGTCCAGGGTCCCTCTCCTCTAGCATGAGGATGATAGGGACTATGAGGGATGATGTAGATAATGCCCACCTTCCTTGGCTCTGCTCTTTGGTTTTGCACGTTTTTATCAGTCCTGGGAAACACTCAATTTGCTCGTTCTCATGTTGAGGAATTAGAGATGCTCCTGCAGCGTGCCGCTGTCTTATATTTCACACCCTCAGTAGGTTAATGCTCGCATTCTGTAGCTCAAAATGATGCTTTTTATGCTTTCTAAGAAATAAACCACATTTTTTTCCCCCTATCCCTGGAGCATGATGCTGTTGTAGTGTGTGTCCCCCACTCGGAGTTGAAATGTTGATTTGCCAGCCATAAGCTCTCCTTTCAGTGTTTGTGGCATTTTAGGGTGAGGAAGAAGCTGGTCTTTTGCTATTAGAGGTCCCTGTTGTGAGTGGATGCCCTCTGGGCTCGTGCTGGAGATGCTGGGCTCGTGTTTTTCCCCCTCAGCACTGGGTACTGGCACTGGGCAGGGGAGAGATGTGCAACCCTGGGACATCCCTGCCCACGCTGCACCAAGCAGGGACGCTCTCTGCCATCCCCTCCTGTCCCTTGTGAGGGTTTGCCAGCTGGTGGTACCTGGCAGCAGACGAGGAAGCCAGACCAGGGTGAGACACAGGGGTCAGCAGGTCCCAGAGTCACGGCACAGCTTTGGGAGCCCTGACCTAAATATGGGCTTTGCTTGTCTGTCAGGCAGGGGAGGTACTGCTCCTGGGATGAAAATCTCATTCAGAGGATGGGAAAGGGAGGATTATGGTTTGCCATCTGCCTCGATGTTCAGGATTGTAAATAATGATAAAAAAGGTAATGATCCACACGTCCCTTAATGGAGATGTTTTGCCCTGCTGCCAGAGCACCTCGCCTGTGCCTTGCTGCGTCACGGGCGAAGCAGATTTTTCTCCCGAGTCATTGCCAAGTGGGGCAGAAGGGAACTTTAGGGCTGCAGGGCACCAGGAAAGCCACGGAGCCAGTCCCTTTCCGTGTCCCCCTCCTGCCAGCACACATCCAGTGGCTCTGCCCAGCACCCACGGCAAGGTTGGTTTGCACAAGCCCATGTAGCACAGCAAAGTAACTCCTTCAGGAACCACCTGTAACTCATGGGAAATGAGGGACCCTGCTGCTTTGGGCGCAGTGGCAGTGCATGGGCCAAACCACCTGTGCTGGTGCCCCCAGCTCAGCCCAGGACTGTGTTAATGAAAGTTAATGAAGAGAAGTTTGTTTGATTTAGCACAGAGATTGAGAGAGAGAGGCTGTGAGCATCCATACAGGGGCTGCAAGTAAAGTCCTCTGCTTTTTTTTTATTTTCTGCAAGAGCTTCTTTAAATTATCTCTGTGGAGTGATCGTCGATAGTAGTTTAAAAAGGAAAATAGGGAAGAGAAAAGTGACACCCGGAGTGTGTGATATGGCCACTTTTAATTCCAAGTACAGCTTGTACTTTCCTCTTACTTGAGAAGAGCTCAGTTTGGGAAAACTTCAATTTTAGTGATAGGTAGCTTGTGAGTGAGAGCTGGAGGGTGGTTATTGGTCTGTTTCAGTGTAAACTGCTTCACCATTCCCAAGCTGTATGTGTAAATATAAATATTCTCGCCTGACACTTGTGTTGGTTTCTCTTTTGTGTGTATTTTTTTGTCCTCTTCAAAAGCGTCCAGCAATACTGGACCACTGAACAATATAGAATGAGGTTAACAATAAGCCCACTGCAAAGGGAGAAAAGTGGAAGTGTGCTTGCTTTACAGAAAAAAATATACAGAGATTTGTCCCAATTTCCTCCTTGTTCTAGTTACACATCTGTGTGTTCACCCTTGGTTTTTTTAAAAAATCACTGTTTCTGTTTTCAACTAAAGCCCTTTCATAAGATTTTCTTAACCTGTCTGGAAGAACCTTTGTCATGAGGTACTATATCCTAACCTCTGTTACTTAATTCCCAATGGTGAGGTGGTTGTTGCTATTTTATTTCCAGTGTCGTGGGTTTTCTGCTGTGCCCTCCCTCCATCTGCAGTTTGTTGGAAGGATGCCCCTGGAAGAAAGCCCTTGACCCAGGAGCAATGAAAACTTCCCGGGGTCAGCTGTGAATATTGGCATTCCTGAAATAACTCATGGGATTAAAAACCAGTAATAATAAAGATGGATTTGCTGATGTCCAGCTTGCCATGAAGGCTTGCAACCGCCAAAGGGCCCAGACGAAACTGAGATTGCTGCTTTTTAATATTTCTTACTTAGAGGAAGATTATACAATTTTCTTAATGTAATGAAAATGATGCTCTGTCCACGGAGTTGTAACTCCTTGCCTGCAGACCTGCGTCTCTTCTCGCTGTGATGGAGCACATTGCCCAGAGCTTGCTGGGAGTGCCTTTGGCCAGCACTGCGGGCTTTGAAACAGTAAAACAAGACCTGCCTCTTCTAATTTAATGTTGGTTTTAATCTGCATCCGCAGCGGCAGCCTGCTAAAATCTAAATCAAATCAGGAGGTGGGGATTGAATTTATTAAGCTTCTGGTTAAGCTGGGTGGAATAATGCAAGAAGCTGTGAGAGCACTGGGTGGCTGTAATTTTATTGGTGATCTGGTTAAAAAAAAATCGCAAAGTAAACCAGATTTCTTTTTTTGTTATTTTTTTCTTTTTTTTTAGAGGCTGAGCATGCGGAGCTATTTCTAGTTAATTTTAGCATATTGTTTAAAGGCATCCTCGAGGACTGAAGGAATGTTTTTCTTTAAAAAAAAAAAAAAAGAGAGAGAGAGAAAATGTATGGAGGCACTGGAGTGTCTGAAGGTTGAGTGGTTTGTCCCCAGAGCCCAGTCAAGTTAATCCTTCATTCCCAGTGCTTTGAGATGGACCCGTGTGCCCTTTCCCTTAGAACAAGCTCCTCCAGAAGATCAAGAGGCTGTTAAAGCTCTCAGGAAGCCCGGACAAGGCTCGTGGAAGAGTATAATGGTGCTGGAGGTGTGATTATGGAAGCAGCACTCACAGGGATGCTCTCCCCATGCCTGCATGGGTGCTGCCAGCGCCCTGGTTTTGGTGACACGGTGACTCTCGTCCATGTGGGTTCATTTCTCAAACAAGAGGGGGTGTGAGGCTGCTTCGGGGGGAGCAGGTTGCAGAGGTCCGAGGCAGGGAATGCAGGGGAGGCGAGGGTGGTGAGCCCAGCGTGACCCCACCAAGGGCTGCCCCCGAGCCTCGTCAGGTTCTAATTAAAGCTGGCCTTGTAAAGATGTGCCAGTGACAAAGTGCTTTTATTCCAGCGCTGTGCGGTTGACATATCTGGGATTTATTGGTGAGAGGGAAGGCTTGGGTGGGGGTTTGTGTAGCAGCCTGCCCTGCCTGGAGGGCCGAGCACTTGCAGGAGCACAGCAGGGGAGGGGAGCACAGTGGAGAAGCACGACAGAATGAATGGTGTTCCCCCTTTTTGGGGGTGTGTGTGTGCACGCACGAGAGGACAGCATTAGGGACGCTTGGGGAAGTGCATTCACAGCAGCCTGTGCTGACAGCCCCCGGCTCTGCAGCAGGATGGGGAGCACTCAGTGTGGGGAGTGCTCGATCACATTTGGGATCTGCCTGCCAGGGCTGTCCTCAGGGCTCCTGGGGCCTTGCAGACACCTCTGTCCTGGTGCGTTCTGCCCTGTGTGGCCCCTTGCACACGTGTGTGTGTGCGCGCACAAAGTCTGGGAAAATCAGTTTTATTATTATTATTAAAACTCTGTAGTGTTGTGGTGTAGCTGGTGGGATATGGAGTCTCCCACTGCCAGGCTGTGGGCAGTGGGAGCTGAGAGCTGTCGCCCTCGGAGCCTCCTGTCACACCTGGGTGGCTCCTGGCCGTGGTTGGTGATGACTTGCTGAGGGCGGCCCATGTGGCCTCTTGCTGCTGCTGGAGCTGTACCCAAATTTCACCTGTAAAGCGTTCCCAAGCACCCTATTTCGGGTTGCTCTGGGGTCAGTGTGTCCCTGTCTGCAACTGCCTGTCCAGGCAGGTCCAGGGCTCAGCCCAGCCCCGTGTGCAGGTGGAAAATTTGCAAGGTTGCCAGGACCAGCAACACCTTGTGTTTGAAGCTGCCCTGAGCCGGGTACATCCTGATCCTTGGCTATTTTGGGCACTTCTAGAGCGTGTCTGAATCTCACTTTTTGCCAGCGGAGAGCTGGCACTGGATGAATCTGCACTGGTGGGGCTGGCAGGGGTCCCAACCAGCCCCTTCCCCACTGCAGCCTCCCTTCTTTGTGTCAGGGAGAGCACTGAAGGCTCATGGGGTGCTGGAGCTGGTGTGCTGAGTAAATTCAAGTTTTCACATCTTTTCCCCCGCTCCCTGGTAAAACTGTTGTTCTGGGAATACAATTGTGTGGTTCCATTAACATCTAAAGGTTCCTGCTGCTGCAGCTATTGAGCAGCTCTAAAAATAATTACATGTGATAACGTATAAAAATCTATTGCTTTTCAGCTGCAAAGTGGCCTGTCAGGAGGTGGCTGCTGCTGCTTTAACTCGTTGGTTGCTACAAAATGTTCCTTGGACGTTGCGTGCTGGGGTTTGGTTTCAAACGAAGGCCGAAACCACCTTTGGGGCTCTGGTGCTGCTGTCACGTGGGTTTGCTGGGATTTCCCCCAGCCCCTCGTGTTTGGAGTACAAATAAGGTTATATAGCTCTCATTTCAACCACCAGGAAGAACAGAGGGGAGAGATGCCCCGAAATGCCGATAAATCAGTGGTTATTGAAGGGTTCCTGCTGGCCATGTAGGCTGGATGAGCCCAGCACCAGCCTGGCTTTGTGGGTCCAGCAGCCAAAGCCCTCATGGGCACTTGGGCTGGGCTGCAGAGGTCTGCCTTGGGGATTCCCCCTTGGTGGCCCTAACTTTGTAGATGCAAAAAAGGTTAAATTTAACCTAATTCATTAATTGATTTAAATCTGAGCGTGTTCCTGGCGCCTGTTTGTGTGTTCACCTCCAGCTGAAGGAGTTGGCTTTGGTGTCGTCGTTTGCCTGCCTCGGTCCGTGGGTTTGGGTCAGGGCTTGCTCTGTGAGGACCAAACTGCGTTGTCCTGCGCAAAATAAACACGCTTTGATGTAGGATCTGCTGGGGGTGAATTGTGTAATTTCATAAGAGCCTTCTGGAAGGTTGTTTTTCTCCCAGGGAAATTAAATTCCATGTTTACCTTGAGGCTTTACCCTGCTTTGTTAGATTGGTAGCAAGTCAGTGTACACCTTGTCCAGGAGAAAATTAGACTGAAAAATTAGACTGCTCGTCTGTAATTTACCCCAAGAAATAAAACTGGATTTATTTTTTCTTTTACTAAAATAAATGGTTTAGCTGTGTCGACTTTACCATGAGTGTGAGACTGTATTAATGGAGAATTAATTTATTTCTCATTTAATTTCCTGAGGTTTCGTCATGTTTAAACTTTTTCTTTCTTTTCTTTTTCACCTCTCCAGTACACTAGGGTTTGGATTCCTGACCCTGATGAAGTTTGGAGATCGGCAGAAATTATCAAGGATTACAAAGAGGGAGATAAAAGCCTCCAGCTGAAACTTGAAGATGAAACTGTAAGCTTTTGAACGTCATTATTCTTTAAAGCTTCGAATTAATGTGTGAAGAACCCTGAGCCATCTCATAGTTTCTGTGAAGTGGTTTAAAATGTGTTTTATTGCCTTAACACTTCCAGCGTTTCCCTGCCTGCTCCCTCCCTAGACACTTGTGTTGCAGTAGGCTGCGAGAAAAGCCCTTGACCTCCATCATCTCTTTTCATCTCCTGGAAAACTTGTAATAGTCTGTGATACCAGGATGTATTTTATTTTAATAGCAGGACTGTGTTAGAAATGCCAGTTTGTGCTTTTTGCTGCCGAACAAATTGCGAAGAGCACGGCTGGTGGCATCTACTCAACCTTGGGTACTGATGGAAAACCCACACACGGCTCAGAGGTGACTGCTGTGCAACAACTTTCTCCATGCCTTAGTTTTTCTCTCTGAGTATAATCTTACGTAAACCCCTTTTTTCTCTGCTTCATTTTTAAATAAGAAAAGCTTTTAAAAGAGAAAAACATGAAACTCATTTAAATGTAGATGGTTTCTAGCAAGCGCTGGTTCCAAATGCACAAACAGCCCTGGCTGTGTGTGCAGCCAGCAATAAATCATCCCCAGAGCAGGATGGAGGCTGGGGAGGAGCAGCTGCTCCCTGTTCCACACAAAAACCTTGTGGAATGGGACGCTGGGTGACAGCAGGGAATTGCAGATGAACTTAACCATGGCATTTGCATCAGCTGCGAGTTCGGTTTCTGGGAAGGGAGCAGCCGTGCTGTGTACCCACCGTGAGCTGCCTGGTGTAGCAGGAAAAATAAATACATTTTTCATGAAGAATTTCACCTAAACCACCTTTCTTCATCGGGCAGGTGGAGGTTTCCTGAGCTGTGTAGAGGGTGATCTGCTCCGTTGCTTAGAAGGGTTAGTAGATACCACCCACTACAAATTCACATATTTCGAGCAGGGCGAGTAATTCCCATCCCCTCCGAGCCAGCCATTTCCACACTGTGGGGAGCATTTTCACCATATTGCCTGACGGGCAGGTGGAGAACAGGAATGAGCTGTGGTTGATTAGGCAGTTCATCAGGACAGTTTTTCTCTCAGAGCAGCGCAAGCATGGGCTGTTGGCGGCATGAGAGTGTGCCAGGTTTGCACAGAACGTTGTTGATGTTGGGATCTGCACCCAGTGCTTGGTGCTGTTGCTTCTTCCTGGCTCAGCCTCACCTGCTTTTTGTTGTCCTGCCCAGTTTGCTCTTCCAGCATGGGGCAGCTTTCTGGGAAGGATAAAGGGTAGGGGATGCTTGATGCCTTTTTACCTTCCACAGTTATAAATCTGGATGAGGAGATGCACAGATGCCACCCTGCAATCCCTTGGAAGCACCAAGGCATAGAATCATCATCTTACCATGAAATGGTTGGGGTTGGAAGGGACCTTAAAGTTGATCCCTTTCCACCCTGTGCCATGGGCAGGGACACCTTCCACTGTCCCAGGCTGCTCCAAGCCCCATCCAACCTGGCCTTGGACACTGCCACGGATCCAGGGGCAGTCACAGTTTCTCCAGGAAACCTGTAATTTATTCCTAATATCTAACCTAAACCTACTCTCCTGCAGCTTAAGGTAATCCCCCCTTGTCCTGTCCCTCCAGGCCTTGGCCCAAGTCCCTCTGCAGCTCTCCTGGAGCCCCTTGAGGCCCTGCCAGGGGCTCTGAGGTGTCCCTGGAGCCTTCTCTTGTGCAGGAGAGCACCCGCAGCTGTGCCAGGCTGGCTGCAGAGCAGAGGGGCTCCAGCCCTGGGAGCAGCTCCGTGGCCTCCTCTGCACTGGCTGCAGCAGCTCCTGGTCTCCTTGTGTTGGGAGCCCAGGGCTGGACACTGGTGGTGCCTGGGTGTCCATCTCATCCACAGCAGCTCCTTTCTTCCACCTGTGCTCAGGCTGCTCAATCTGCTCCTGTTGCTGAGTTCTACAAGCCCCATCCTCCCTTCCTGGTTGAGATCTCCAGCAGTTCTCATACTTGGGCAGGAATTTTTTTTTTTCCTCTTTAATCTGGATATTTCCCTGGAAACTAACAGGGCTAAGGAGTCCTGCAAGGTCTGATCTTTCTGTGCAGCTGAGTTCAGGATCGGCAACATTAAAGTACAAGGAGATGAAGGGATTACCGGGTGTTGTAGGCAGTAGCTTAATAATTATGTCACTGTCATGGTGAAACGTGGAACATCTCATTTTGAGGTTGTGCAAGAGACCCAAGGTCTCTGAGAGTGCCCTGTTTGATGCTTTTCTGTATGAAGTCCTGCCTGGGTCCGTGTCATGTTGGACTGAAAAGGGGATAGCAAAGGGGAACAGCACTTGTGTGCATCAGGCTGGAGAATCCCAGCACACGTATCTTCAGGGGATGCAAAGCTGTGGAAAGCCTTTTTCTTCCTGTCAGCCAACATGCATTACCCAACTGTTCAGTGCTTCCTTTTGTCCTTGTGTTTTAAGTGAATTTTCACGGGTTTTGTGGTTTCTGGCTCTGCTCTGTATGCAGGAGTATTCCCTCAGAATGAAGGGCTGACTTTTAAATATCACAAGGCATCCCTGGTGTGTTTGCCATTAAGATGTGAGACTGAGTGCAAACTCTTGAAAATTTGCATTGACAACGTGGAATTGGAGGATAAAACCAGCCTGACGTTGTCAGACATGCTGAGGGAGCCTGTCCTCGTGCACTTGGGTCAGCTTTCCTTGTGCTGTTTGCACGGGCAGTGATGCAGTGCAGTGGCAGGGGCAGTGGTTTTGACTGGAAACTGGGATTCTTCCCTTCTGGTGGGAGCTGAGCATCAGGCCTCCTTTCTGAGGCACCCTGCGCAAAGCAGCATCACTGGCAATTTTTTTCCCCTCCTCTGTAAAGAAAAAAAAATTACAGTTTTTCTTTACCTGATGGCTCTGTTGCTCATTTGGGGACGAGTCAAAAATAGCATAAGGCTGCCCATATGCCAGCTTCAGCAGCATAACCCGGCTCCTCAGACACTTCAGCAGCAGGGACTCCGTGCTTCTCTGTGTCCTCTCTGCCTCAAGGGGTGTCAGGTTTTGGGTATAAAAGTAACTTGAATTAAAAATGAGCTGAGAAATTGCTCTGATGGTAAGAACATGGTCTGGTTTGGAATGAGGCTGCTTTTCCAAGAGCACGAAGATGCTTAGATCAGATGAATCTGTGGGTTTCTGTATGGAGCCTGTCACTGCCCAGAGCTGGCTAAAGGCTGTTTGTCCCAAGGTTGGCCTGAAAACAGCTCAGGTGTGCCCAGGTTGGTGCTTGTGGACTGTCAGTGTCCACCAGGACCATGTGATGGTCAGCTCAAGGCCATTCCCAGAGGGGTGACCTGTCACCTGGCAGTCTGTCATCCAAATCCCTATGGCTTTGATCACCGAGGGGCTTTTAATTTAATTTAGAGCAGGGTGTGTAAATGTTTCACAGTAGCAGGAGTTATGCTTGGAAAAGATAGAGGCCATTAAAGGAGCTGTTGTTTGTGTGTTCCTGTGTTCCTCGTATGTGTCTCTTCAGCTCTACGAGTATCCCATCGACCTCCAAGGGAATGAGCTGCCCTTCCTGCGCAATCCGGACATCCTGGTGGGGCAGAACGACCTGACAGCCCTCAGCTACCTGCACGAGCCTGCGGTCCTGCACAACCTCAAAGTCAGGTTCCTCGAGTCCAACCACATCTACACCTACTGTGGTGAGTGCCCAGACCACACGTTCAGCTCCTGGAGGGTTGTGGGGCCACAGAGAAACCCCTTGAGACCATAAACCAGAGGCTGCAGCGTGAGGGAGGCCTGCGGGCTGTGGGTTTGGGGTGGGTGGGAGGCATGAGTGTGTGTCGGCAGGATGTGAAACCAGAACTGGTTTTTGTGAACTTGCTCATGGTCCACCTGCTCCTAGTGGGAACATCTTGTCACGTGGGTTTGAGGCCAGCCTTGCCTGTGCTTGGCAGCCCCCACAGGGAAGAAGTAGGACCTAGCAAAGCAGTGAACAGCAGCATGCCAGACGGAGCAATCCTACTCAGGAATGTCCATAGCAGGTTTTTCTGTCCATCCAGAAAAAATGAAAAAAACATTCTTTTGCTCCTATTTTCTTCCTTTTCTTCATGGCTTTGGGAATCATCTGACTCCTAAATTCAGAGCAGGAGGAGGGCAGGTGTGGACTTGGGTTTGTGAATTTTGGGGAGCGTGCCTTGCCAAAGCTATCCATGACAGCAGTTATGTGTGGATAGACAGCAACAATGCAACTTAGAAAATTAAGAAGAAAGGAAGGAAGGCAATTCATAGAATCCCAGACTTGTTTGGTTTGGAAGGGGTTTTAAGGATCATCTTATTCCAATCCCCTGCCTTGGGCAGGGACACTTTCCACTGTCCCAGGTTGCTCCAAGCCTCGTGCAGCCTGGCCTTGGACACTGCCAGGGATCCAGGGGCAGCCACAGCTGCTCTGGGCACCCTGTGCCAGGGCCTCCCCACCCTCACAGACAGCAATTCCTTCCCAAGATCCCATCTAACCCTGCCCTTTGGCAGTGGGAAGCCACTGCCCCTTGTCCTGTGAAGGCTGGTGTGTACAGCTGTGATTTAGTGTTGCAGTTTAGAGTTGTTGAGGGAATCCTTGGCAGGAGGAGAGGACTTTTTAAAACTGTGCCCTGGAATTACACAGCCTCTGTGGCTTAGTAATGTTAACTTTCAGTGTTTAATGATGTGTAGTGCCGAGCTACTGGCATTAACTTACAGCCTTTTGCAGCTGCACGTGTGCCTTCAGTCACCCTCAGGCCTGCTCTCACCCAAAATCAGATTTCATGAGTGCAGCTTCTCATGAAGGTTCATGGTCATCTCGAGCGCAGCATTGATGGAGATGCAGGGGTTTGGGCTGTGTAGGTTTAGCTACAAAGCTCTGCCTGGGTGCAGCATAGCTCGTGCTTTGGTTATAAAGTGGTTGACAAAGGCAGGAAGGTGCTTGTCTGAAGTGAGGACAGCCCTTCAGCTTGGTTTGCAGCGTGGTTTTGGTGAGTAAGGGAAAACTGGCGGATGACCTGAGCAGAACTGGGAAGCGAACAGGCAGGAGCAGGGCTCAGGGGGTGAAGTGGCTGGGTCAGTGTCCTGCAGGGGCAGGCAATGTGACAGTCACTGACCTTTGCCTTTTGGGGCAGGCTAAGTCACACTCATGGTGTTTGCTACAAGCTGAGAGTTGCTGTGCTCCTGTATTTGGAGTGTGCCCGAGCCCTGAGCTGGCTGGGCTGGGAGCACAACACCCAGACCCACAGCCAGGTGCTCCTGGAGCTCCTCACAGAGACAGCTGAGACCTGCCCGACCTGGAACTCCTCAGAGGTGGGGCTTTGTCAGCGCCTGGGTGTGGAGCACCTCCCTGGAGCGCACAGGGAGCACCACGCGTGGCTTGGCCTCTCATTAGCTCCCAGCTCACTGCCTCCTCCAGCGTGCCCAGAGCTGGAGAGGACGCAGACATTAAAGCCTCAGAGCAGGCTCTGGCATTCCTTTCCTGTGATTTACGTATTTCAATTTGATTTGGGTACGTTCTTTGTTAGGAGCTTTTACTTGCAACTCCAGCCAGGGGAAAACCTGGGGTGTTTGTTTGGGTCTAGCAGAGCTTTGGTTGCACAGGAATTGCTTTTCTGAAGTGATGGCTCAAGGCTGTGTTGATCTCTCCTCACCCCTCCTGCAAAGTCTGTCTTCACACAATGGAGATTATTATGTATTTTTGCTCTTCTCACCAGTTTTGTGCATCTCCTCTGTAGGTGCACAGGGGCTTACTGCCTTGCTATCCAAGCATAGGCCTTTGAAGGAGATGCTGAGATAAGAATTACAAGCCCTTCCCCGTTCACTGCTCGCCTTTTTTTGTTAACTTTCAATCATCGCATTTTGAAAATCTTACTGAAGCAACTCACACAAGCCCTGAAAAGCCTGACGTATCAACCCACTGCTCGGTTTGTGACGTACCTGCCTGTCTGTCTGCCCTAAGGTATCGTGCTGGTGGCCATCAACCCCTATGAGCAGCTGCCCATCTACGAGCAGGATGTCATCTACGCCTACAGCGGCCAGAACATGGGGGACATGGACCCCCACATCTTCGCCGTGGCCGAGGAAGCCTACAAGCAGATGGCCAGGTCAGTGGGGGCCCAGCCACGGGGTTTTGGGTCAGAAGTGGGCAAAGATGCCATTAAATACTCCAGATGCTCAATGAAAGCCAAGTCGTGAACCAGAGTGTGCTGGAGGTAAGGTATTTCTAATTAATTCTGCTTAATGACTTCACCCCTGTATTGCACCCAGACTGCTGGGCTGGTGGGGATCCCTGTGGTCCTCAGGAACTCAGGGGTTTGGCGGAGGATCCCTCTCTTGTTGCTGCTTGGATGAGTTTCCTGGAAGAAATTCAAACCACTCTGCAAATGTCATGTTTAATAGCTCGGAGGAAACCACATTTCAGATAACTTGGTGAGATAATCAAACTAAACCCAGAAGCTAATGTTAGTTGTTGTTTTACGGAGACATTGTGATTTTGAGTCAGGAGGTGAGTGGCAGATACTTGGAGATATTTATGGATCCCTGAAAGCAGTGTCTTCACCAGAGGGATGTGGTGAGAGTTTTACTTTGTTTATGTCCGTGCTTGTTGTGTTGCTGGGGACAGATGTAGGATTTTGTTCTTAACAAATAAGTCATGATCCAAAAGACAATTGGAGAGGAAACTGAAAGTTGTTGTACCAGGGATCATTTTATTACAGTTGTGACGGCTCACACAGTATGTTTATATTTGCTTGTGGATTAGCTGAGATTTTTATGCAGCCCTGGCTTTTAATAGCAGGAGTAAGCACCAAACCATTTTTCCAAGGGCTGCAACCTGCTTTCTGCTGTGTCTGGGTTTCAGTGGTGTGTTAGGATGCATTTCTAATCAGAAATGAGCCAGAGTTCAATCCAGAAATGCATCTGGAAGAGCACTGCCATGGCCAGAGATCGGATGGGCTGGACCCAAACTGAGTCCAGCCCACAGTTCATTCCTGCAAGTGCTTGTGCATTGGGCAAAACTGCTTTGAGAAGAGTTCAGGAATTTGGGGAGCTGCCTGTAGAGAGAGGAAGGCTTGGGATTTTGTCTCTGTGTGATTCCAGGCTGAGCAGCAAGCTGCATGGTTCTTTTTAGAAGATGCCAGGGTTTTGTTGACCAGTGGGGACAGGACCCGTGGGTTTTCCTGGGCAGGTGTCTGAAATAAAAGGCAGCAGCTCACTTTTCTGCTGAAGTTTGTGCTAGGGGAGAGACACTGTTCTCCCACATCCCTGAGTAATTTTGCAGGCAGTGGGCTAACAGACAGCTCTAGCCATCAATGCTTGTCTCTGCTTTCGTACTTACCAGAATAAAGCTACTTTTGACAGCAACTCATAATTGATAACTGCTGTTCAGACTGCTCTGTTTTCAAGGGGACAGGAAAATAACCACCTTCAGAGCTCTTAAGCAAGGTGCTTGCTGCTCAGTGCTCCTCTGGCACTCTCTGTTTTGGGCTGTTATTATGGTAATTGCAGGCTTGGGTACAGAGGAGGGTTTCAGACGGGGCTGAGAGGAGATTGGGACATGGATTACAGGAATCTACCTGGTTATTTGAAATGTGCCTTAAAATGTAGCACACGGAGTTTTAAATCTGAGAGCTCCTGCGTGGGTGTTGTGCTCTGCAGTTTGCTCCGAGCTCTCCCCTCCATGGTGCTCCAAGGAGAGTGGTGGAGCTGCTGGAGCAGGGTATGTGGATGGCATAGCTCCTGGGTGATGGATAAAGGCATTGAGCAGGACTTCTTTTTGCCCGTTCTTCAGCTGAAATTCTGACTCTGTGGGATGCCTTGTGTCTGCAGCTCAGCTTTAGTACATTGGGGCGAGGTGGGATATGGCTTGTTAAACCTAAACTGGTGCAAAAACATCACTTGTTTTGCAGTTCAGCTTTTAAACAATTGGATTATGTCTGGTACATCCTTATAGATCAGAAATAAAACTCAGGCCTGCCGTCTCAGAAGGTCAAACTTGCAAGGTGATTGAGAGCAGGAAAACAGTCTGGCCAGTCTTCTGGGTTTTTGAATATTTCATCTCCATTAGTGGCCCAGAGCATGCAGGGAAAGCTCAGTGGAGGGGATTGACTGGGATTGAGTGGATGGCAAGGGAAAAAGGCACAAAATCTAAGACTCCCTGTTAAATGAGAAAAATTGGAGGCAATTAGATTTTTATTTCTCTGAGCTTCCAGTGTGCCATGGCTGTGTAGAGACAGGGTGCCAGGGCAGAGTGTAAGGCAGGCGGTGTGTGCACGTGTTAGTGACGTGCTCCTGTGCTTCCTCCCTGCCTCAAGCTCAGTGCCCAGGAGATGGGTCTGGAGGCACCTTCACAGGTGACTGTGTGGCATCCTATGTTTGCTTTTGTCCTGTCATCAGAAAATGCCAATTCAAAAGAAGAAAAAAAAAAGCAAAGAAAAAAAAAAAGCAGGCGGTGGCCTGTACAAGGGGGCTGCAGAGGGTGTGTAAAAACACCTGATCCCTTTTTTGAATCAGAATTGTTCATAAAGCACCTGAACACCTGCAGTGGGTTCAGGATGTGTTAAAACTCCAGTTTAAACACGAGCTTTTCACAAAGAGGATGTTTTTGCAGCACTTGCATGTGAAACAGCTTAAAAAAAAAAACCCAAACAAAAACGGCAAGTGATTAAAATTCATATGTGACATCCTCTAATTTTTACAGTGACCGGCTCTTTAGAAACTCCCCAGATACCCACTGTGGGACTAAACACACTCGATTCACTGAAACAGTGTTGTTTTAAACAAAGTGAGCAGCATGGAGTTAATTCACTCCAAGTGCTGCTGCTGGAGGCAGTGGAGTCAAGTGTTGGGATGGTGGAAGGATGGATCACTTGGTGATTGTTAGTGGCTGTGGGGTTGGAAGCAGCGAGCGCTCTGGGACACGGATTGCCTGCAGGGCAGTGCAGGCACCTCCTCTGGCCGCTGTCCTGTCCTGGCGAGGTGCAGTGGTGTTGGTGCCTTTTACCCTGCTGGGGGCTGCAGAAGGTGTTGGCCCTCCTGGGAGCAGTCTGCAAGCTGTGCCGTGGTCACACGGAGAGCCAGCACAGCCGCTGATGCCCTGGCTGATTCTTGCTTTTCTCCAAGAGGAACAAAAGATCCCTTGTGTGCCCACATCCCGGCTCTAATTTCTGTGTGTGTCATCTCTCTGGGCAGGAGGCTGGAGTCTGGCCGAAATTCCCTCTTGAAAACCTGCATTTCTGCTGCAGGCAGCCTGACCTGAGCAGCACATGTTTCACACTCTGTGCTGGGCGCTGCCGAGGCCACATGTCCAGTGCTGGGGACAGCTCTGGGCCCCTCAGGACAAGATGGACCTGGAGGGGCTGGAGCATGTCCAGGGAAGGGAACGGAGCTGGGGAAGGGGCTGGAGCCCCAGGAGCGGCTGAGGGAGCTGGGAAGGGGCTGGAGCCCCAGGAGCGGCTGAGGGAGCTGGGAAAGGGGCTCAGGCTGGAGCAAAGGAGGCTCAGGGGGGCCCTTGTGGCTCTGCACAACTCCCTGACAGGAGGGNGTGTCCAAGGAAGGCCTGGAGGGGTGGCACTCAGAGCTCTGGGCTGGTGACACGGTGGGGATTGGGCACAGGTTGGACTCAATGGTCTTGGGAGGGCTTTTCCAATCTTACAGATTCCATGATTCACGCTCTGACCCCTGTCCCTCTCTATGAATGTGACCCACTAGTTGTTGCCAGCTCGGTGGAGGAAGTTTGGATGGTGACAGTGCAACACCAGCTTCCCCCTCCCCGCCTTTGGGAGCTTTAGGTACATTTTTAGCTAGATATTCCCCTTGTCTGCAACTCCATTTTAATTCTTCCCAGCTTGACTTGGCGGTGTGGTCACCATGTTTTCCTGTGATGCTGGGCTGAGTCTATAAGGAAAAGTCACTACAGTGGATATATTTGTGTGACTTTTCTGTCTTTGGCCCCTGTCTCTTCCTTTTGTACCCGCTGGGTTCATTCTGGGCACAGGCCAGGAGCTGCTAGTCCCAAGTAAGGTTTCTTAATGCTTTTTGGTTTTTTTGTGGTGGTTTTTGTTTTGGTTTGGTTTTGTTGGAGTTTTTCGGTGGGTTTTTATTTATTTATTTAAATGAAAATAATGCATTATGCTTAATTACATACAGAATTGAACAGTGCTAGGTGAGAGAGGCATGTGCTGTGGGCAGTGGAGCAGAAGAATGGGCCCTCCAAAGGCTGCCACACATGTCTCAAAAGCAGGGAGCAGGCAGCAGAGGTGATCTTTGCTCAAACCTTAAATCAGATATTGAAGGCATTGTCAATCCCTTCTGTGTGTTTTCCATTTAGCAGCTCCGGGTCTCGCTGTGGTAGGAACGTTATCTCCCTTGTGTGGGCCCCTGAGCTGGTGTGACACGGCAGAGCCCACGTCAGGTAATGAGCACAAGGGAAATCCAGTGTTCAGCTCTTACCACGGCAAAGATCTTGGGTAATAAAGGACTTGTGAGAGCCTCCTGAGAAGTGCATGGAGTGGGTCAAGTGCCACGGGCTTTGTTCCCTGGTGCATCCATCAGGCTGATGCTTTCACAGGTGCGTCCCTGCAGAGCTGTTCCGTGTGGCCAGGGAAAATATCTTGGGTCTGTTTCACATGCAACTGGTAAATCTGAACTGTTCTGCCAGGAGCTTGGAAGGGCTCTGCAGACCTTACCTGCCCCTTGCAATGTCAGTGGGAAGGCAGCTGTCCTGGCGACCTGTTGGTTAGACTGGAGCTTCCTCCTTCCCAGCATGAGGATCTGCCCGCAGTGTTGTTGATAATTCTTGCAGAAGAAATGAAATAAGACATGCAGGATGATTTGATGAATGAGTTAAACTTTTGTGTATCTTGTCTGAACTGCAGCTCAGTGGGTACCAGATAACCCCTGGTGTCTGCAGCTGGAACCAGGCTCAGCATCTGTTGTGAAATTCCTGAGTTGTAAGTTGTAGGGAAACAGGGTGTCTCCTCCATTCAGCCCCACTGCCCACATGTGGTTTCTGTCACCAAGTGCTCAAACACTTGGACTGCAGGCAGGTAACTCTGTTCAGCAGTGGCTTTCCATTTTTATTGGAAGTTAGTGCACCCAGGCTTTGCACTGCACTGTCATAATCCCTGCTCCCTGCAGCCGCAGGGGAAATGTCTGTGTCCTGCAGAGAGACAGGTGCCACTGGGGCTGCCTGAGGTGACCACTGGTCTCCTTTCTGCTGTGGGGGGCAATGCTGGAGCTGGAAAAGAGCAGAAATTGCAGCAACAGCCCTGCACACAAGCGAATAGACTCAGGGAGGGATATGGGCACGGTGGGGGATGTCCTTTCATATTTCAAGCTTTTACAGGAGGATTTAAAGCCATACAAAGAGAGAGCGGATAGGAGTTAAAAGAGAGATTAACCCCCGACAGAGATGCAAGAGGAATCAGACTGGCGCAGTAAATAAGGCTGAATCCTGTGTTATATTAAAGACAGGCAAGGGTTTAGTCTCCAGGGGAATGAGGCTGGGTCGAGGGCTTGCAGGGAGCTGTGGGGCTGAGCTGTGCTGCAGGGATCATCCCAGAAATAAAGCTCTGGTCTAAAAAGACCAGAAGAAAAATGACTCAAGAGCCTTGAATTTAGGAAGGTGCCAAACTGAGGGGGTTCTCTTCTGCTTAGAGTTAAAAATGGGATAGGGATGAGGGGAACAGGTTTTGCAAGAGCTGTCGCATAAACGTGCTGGTGCTGGTGTAAGACCTCAGGGATTGCTTTTCTTCTCTAGTGGTGATACACATAAAAAAAAAAATGGGAGACACTCCAGGAAATGTTTCCCAAGGACTGGAGGAGAGACCCTCTGCTCTTACCTGCTGTGGGAAAAGACAGAGATGCTTTGGGGATAAGTGGCCAACTAATGAACTTTTTTTAAATGTGTTTTTTTTTTCTTTTGGTAATTTAGAATAAGGACTGTGCTATTTGCTAGCAGATTTAATAATAAATGAGACATCCCTTATAGAAAAATCATAAATACTCATAAATGGGACAGAACTGGCATGGGAAAGCTTAAGGGAGAGAAAGGCCAGTGCCTGACTGAGAGTGATGAGTGTGTGTGTGTGTGAAATATCACTGACTGGGAAGGAGGGATAATAACCTACATCAAACATGGAATCACTGCTGCGATGCAGGAGAACTGTTGGAGCTCTGAGGGGAGAAAGCTGTAACACCAAGTATCATCAAATATTCAAAACAGTATTTATGAGCAGCATAATTACATCAGAGCCCAAAGACTTGTGACTGGCCTTGTCCACCTCGTGGTCACTGCTTGCCACCCCACACCCTCAGGAGGTCTCGGGATGAAGAACCCAGAGCATGGTTTCTGAAAATTCCCTTTCTGGGGTTTTTCTAATGTTCATCAACTGCAATTAATCAGATGGTAGTGTGGGAGTCTTCCGAGCAGCAGTGGCTTAGGATGGTGGAGGTGATGAAGTCTGTCAGAAGCACCTTCTTTCTGGGACTGGCATGGGGTGGAAGAACAACTGACTTGTCCTCCTGGTGCTCCCAAGCTGATCTGTTGGCACAGCATCCCACGATTCCTTCCTGTGTGTGATGCTTTTTGGGAGGATGCAGTCCCAAGCCTCGTCCCTCTGCAGTGCTCCAGCAGCTTGCAGGTGGCCTGGGCTGGAGCCAGGGATGCTCTGTGGTGTGATCCTGGCACAGAAAAGAGCATCAGGGTGCCAGAGAGCCAAGGAAACTGGCCGGGTGTGTGTTTTGCTCTCGTTGGGAACAACACACAAAAGAATTGCTGACCTTGTTTCCATGAGGCCGAGGAGCTCGTGTTCCTCCCCGCCGGGGTGTGCAAAGCATCAGTCCTGCGAGAAGTTCATCCTGCCTGCCTGCCTGCCTGCCTGCCCACGGGAACAGGGGAAAGACTGGTGACAGCTCAGCGTTTCACACAAACTTGGAGCTGTGAGGGTTTTCTGTGCTGTTGGAGGGGTGTTTCCAGCTGGCTGCACAAAGCCTTTGCGGGAGAAGGGGCATTGATGGGCAGGGACACGCAGGAGTTCTCCAGCCCGGAGTGCTGGAGCACCGCATGGAAGTGCTCTGACCTCTGCAGAGACACCTTGATCTGCTCCGTGGGGTTTGGTCTCGGGGTCAGGAATGTGGATTGATGTGTGTTAAACAGTGTGGGACAGAGGGAGCAGGCCTGACCCCCCGAGCTGGTGGTGACCACTGTGCAGGAGAAGGTTAATACTTCACCTTCCTGGTCTCCAGACATCGCACTGCCTGCCCATCCTTACCCATTCCGGGCCAAGCTGCTGCTTTTAGCCTTTTTCCGAGCAGCTGGGACATTCAAGGCCGTGTTTTTTGTCTGTTTTCTTGCTGAAACCCAGGGGTGTGTGAGCAAATTGGCTCCAATGCTGTGCAGGGAAAGCATCACCCCCAGTGCATCTCAGAATCATAGAATATGCTGAGCTGGATCATCAAGGATCATCAAGTCCAACTGCTGACACTCCACCTCTTTGGAATCCAGCTCTTTCTTTGTGACCGGAGTGTATTTTGAAGCTCTGATGTGGGTGTAGATTGTTGGTGAAAACACTATTATTTTCCCCCACTGGTATGTGCCACCGTATCAAAAGTTACCCCTATAGAAAAGAAGTTATCTATGTTAAATGTAGTTTTCTTTGTAAAAGAAAGAATGACCAAGAAAGGTTGTGTAGGGTAGTCCACGCCACTTATGAAAGACACAGTGTGAAAAACGACCCAAATGAACGCGTAGCACGTTAAAATCTGTCCGTATAGTGCTGCTGGCCTCAGCAGCTGCAGCATGAAATGTGCATTTGCAGCTGATATTTGAAAATGCAAACAGAAAACAAGTCCTTAAACACTCTTGTTCGACGGGATGCAAAATACCTTCCTGGGTTTCTCTGAGGGAAAAGTGTAACTGCCCCTAAAGTTGTGGTTTTCTATTTGCCTTGACTGACAATGCCAGGGATTCTAAAAACCCAAATTAGAGCCAACAAATAACAGAGGCTGCTGCCACTCTCAGCAGTGATGCTGCTCCAAATTCCAGTTATCCCACTGAAATTGGAACAACTCCTGGCTTGGGACACCATTTCAGAGATGGATTTTCTCTGTGTTACAACGCTGCAGCCCTCTGATTTTCACCTCCAGAGTGCAACTTCTGTTTGTTCATTTCAAAGCAGAGCTGGACCGTCTCAGTTTTTTGTCACTGTCATTAGCACCTGAGGGATGCAAAACAGTGGTAATTAAATTATTGCATTTATTTATATTTCTAACACAACTCTATGCTCATTCTTAGCCTTTGCAGAACTGTCAAAAGAGAAATACATTGGGCCTTTTGTGGGTGTTCTTGCTGTGGTCAGGCTCAATTCAGACTGCAGTGCTTAAAGGATTTTTAATCTTCAGATTGCTTTATGAACACTAATCCTCCAAGCAACCTGAAAGAAGTAGGTTAAATATGATTTCCATGGTGGAGAGACTTACTGACTTGTTCCACGACGTGGAGAATTAGTGTCAGATGTGGGATTAAAGCTGGAGTGACCCCTGACAATTATTCACAGGGTCTGGCTCTGCCTTCATTTATTCCAGGTCGTTTTCCCTCTTGGAGAAGCTGTGTTTTTAGTGCAACTGGTTTTGCTCCTGCTGCAGAGACCAGGATGAAGTTGTGCAGTTAAGCTGCTTGTGCAGGTGGTTTTCTGAAGGAATGACTATGAAGACAAATCCTAGATGTTCCAGGTCCCTTCTCGTGGGTGTGGATTATTGCTTTAAAGAAAGCTGACTTTGGAAAAATTCTGGCTGGTGATATATGTCTGGAGAACATTTGGGGTATATTTGTCTTCAAATACTGTTTTCAAGCAGTGTTGCTGGAGGCTGAGGGCATTGGGAGTCAATATCTGCACTGAGGTGTCCCCTGTCTCTTCTGTCTCAGGCAGAGGGGTGGTGAGGACCATCCTTGGGTTCACCCTTTTTTATTGCCATGGCTCGGCCATCCCCTTTTCTGAAGTGAGGATTTTCCAGGGATGTTCTGCCCTGGCTTAATTAAATAAAGTGATGGGAACTGCATATGGAAACACTGAGCAGTGCCACACCTCTGATTGCTCTGATGCAGCTGGAGAGCTGTGTCCAGCTGGGTGGCTTGGGGTGTGGATGCTTTTCCACACCTTTCCCAGGCTGTTTGGAGGCTCCTCTGAGGGCAGCAGTATTCTCTGCATTGCTGCAGGTGAAGGACTGACTGCTTAAACAGGCAGGGAAATTTGTTCCCTTGATGTAAAGGCTGGTAATTAGCAGCCAGTGCTAATCAGCAAAGGAATCTGAAGTGCCCTTTCTCTTCATAGACAACTGACTTTTTTTTTTTTTTTTTGCCTTGGGCAGCATCTTTAGATGTTGCCTTTAAAGAAGTTGTCTCTATTAGACTTTTAGAGTAGATATAAGGAAGGAATTTTTACAGGGTGCCCAGAGCAGCTGTGGCTGCCTCATCCTTGGCGGTGTCCAAGGCTGGGTTGGACGGGGCTTGGAGCAACCTGGCACAGTGGAGGGTGTCCCTGTTCATGGCCTTTACTAGAAGGCCTGCAAAGGTCCTTCCCAACCCTGGCAATTCTCTGATTCCATGACGTTTTATATGTGTTGTAAAAGCACCAGAGGCTCCCCTCTTAGTTTTGCTGGCCTGGAGACCTCACCCATCTCTTACTGTGTGTGGTCTTGAGGCGCGTTGCTCTTAACAGGGCGAATACCTGCAAAAAGATGTGTTACCCACCTCCAGTAGCACCTCTGGAGGTGCTGTTGCCTTTTGCATTGAAGGAACAGTTCTGGATTTCGTTCTGGTTGGGCTTCTGCTCCTTGATGGTCGTGTTTTCCTCTCAGGTGGGTGGGGGCTGTGGCCCAGATCGTGGTGTTGGTTTTCCGTCCTGAGCCTCGTGTGAGCTGTGTGTCACGGGGAGAGGAGCCCTGATGCACTTTGTGGCAGCATAACAAGCTGTAGTGGCAGCCCTGAGGTGCACAGGAGCCCCCTCAGCCCCAGGAGGAGATGGGACAGCACTGCCATGCTGTAGCAGAGGCAGTGTTCACCCATAAACACTTCGTTATATCCAGGTTTTTTTCCATAACAAAATTCTCCTGTGCTGGCGCTGCCAAAATTGAACGTATTTTAAGCAGCCGTGTTGCACACTGTGCCTACACAGTGGCCAAACATTCCAGTATCTTTTATTCTACACTGAACACAAACACCTCCTGCCTGGCTTTAACCATTTCTGCTGCCTGAGCATCCTGTTTGCTGCCAGCTGCTCCGTGGGGTTCATCGATCTTCCCCTGCTGGCACCAGCAGTTGGTTAACTTGTACACTGAAGAAGGGAAAAGCTCTGCAGCCTTTATTCCTGAAGGCTTTTATTCCTGAAGTTGGAAAAATAAATGTCTGAACATGCATTATCCACCAAAAAAACCCCCAGAAGAGACACATCACTGCAAATGCAGGAGGTTGAGGGGCCTGCTAAGAGCAGCTTTCTTTTCATTTTATGTTATTAATATAATCTAGAAGTTTTTCGTGACATGGAGAGCCCACCTGGCCCATTTCATATTGCAGCACACCAGCCGTTAGGGAAAGTTCTTGAAAAACTCTGGAAAAATGGGGCCTGGCAGAGTGGCTGCAGTAGCAGTAAATTGTGTTGGCCATGGTTTTATCACTAGGCTCAGTGTCTTTTGGCAAATGTCTGTTTTAAAAGGAGACAAGCCAGAGGGAGGAATAAAGCACTCAGAATGCCACTTAAAGGTATTTTTGTGATGGGATCTGAAGCCCAGGGCAGGGTCTGGGCTGGTCCTTGGCTGGGCTCTCAGGTGGGTTGTTCTCTGCCTTCCCCAGCCTGGCCCACCCCAGTAGCTGATAGGGAGAAGTTATGGAAGAGATCAAAACTGGTAACAAGAAGTCATAATTGTGAATCTTAAATAGAAAACAGTGGGTGACTAAATACTACCTTGCGGCAGTGCTGTCTGGATGCCAAGTAATGCATCTTTTGAGATTTTGGCCTCGTTTAGCTGAAGACTCACTGCCAGACTGGTGGAGCCTTTATCTTCCGGCTTTAAGAGAAAAGTGGCGGGGGAATGTTATCTGAATTGTGCCACTTGGGCCACACCTGTCATGCAGAGAAGGGTAGGAAACAGTAAGTCTGAGGTAACTTTTAGGCCAGTGTAGCTCTAAGCCATGCCAGCTTTGCATTTGCAGAGCTCCTTTTGCAGGGATTTTGGTTGTCAGCTCTCTCTTCTGCTTCTCCCTCACCTCTGACCATGGGCAGTCTGTTCATCCACCCTTGCAGCCCATGCCCAAGCCTCTGTCTGCCCCTTCCTTGGAAGCTGACAGGAGTTTTTTCTCTTGGATCCTGCTGATGGCCAGTGTGGGATTTCACTGATGGAGCTCAGCAGGAGGTTGTCCATGAGTCCCTGAACCAGGGATCCATTAAGGCTGGAAAAGGCCTCTAAGATCAAGTCCAGCTAGAAAAGGCCTCTAAGATCAAGTCCAGCTGTCACCCAGCACCACCACCACATTCACCATAACCACGTCCTCAAGTGCCACATCCACACTTTGTTCGAACACTTCCAGGCACGGGGACTCCATCACTTCCCAGCAGCCTGTGCTGGGGCTTGACAGCCCTTTCCATGAAGAAATTTTTCAAAATATCCAATTTAAGCCTTCCCTGGCACAGCCTGAAGCTATTTCCTCTTGTCCTTTCACTTGTTACCTGGAAGGAGAGACTGACAACCCACTTCACTGGAGGTGATCAAAGCAGGGGGGAAGCTTCAATCACAGTTCGGTCAGAGGAAAACCATGACAGCCATCAGCTGTCCCAGGACCTGCTGCTGTGGGTTCATCCAGCTCCCTTCTGGGGTTGGTGCTGAGTTTCCCTTCCCCTCTGTGGAGCTGGCACTGTTTTTCCTTCGCTGTGTGCCCGTGCCTGGTGGCTCGTGCTGCCAGGAGAGGTTTGTTGCACACCTGTGGAAGCCCAAAGGTGTGAGACTGGCACACTGGCAGCCCCGTGCCTGGATCCTGCCAGCTGGCTGTGGGAGAGCCGCGCTGGCTGTGCCAAGGCCTGCTGAGGGCACGACGCTGTGACTTAGCAAGACCAGGCTGTCCCCACCCCAGATGAGTCACCGGGAACACGAGCTCTGGGATGTTGGCTACCTGGCTGAGGGTGTGCTCCACTTGCAGCCAGTGTTTCTGCATTGCTGCCTGATTGCTGGGCTGGTTGGAGGCTCCTCTTGCCTTCCTGTTGGTTGGTGCCCAGGAGAAATAGCTGGCTAGGGGATGGATTAAGATACACTTTGTGAATTGGTGTCTGAAAAGCAGAGAGAGCTGGAAATTATCTTGTCAGTCCTCTGCTGCTGAAAGCATCTCAGAAGTTTGCACCAAAATGTTACACGTGACTTGGCTGAGGTTTTTTCCTCAAACCAATTACCTCGAGCCTAGAAAGAATTAAGATGTTCGTGCCTGACAGCGGAGGGAAGTGACGGGGTGGTGTGTTTTTGTTGGAAGTGTAAAAGTGGTATATGGCAATCATTTAGCGTCTGTCCTCATCTCCCACTAGTATAAACTTGAACTGAGTATCTTAAATTGAAATGAGTTTTGATGGTGTTTCCTGATGTCAAGGGAGCTTCAAGGTAAAAATTTATTGTTGTACTTGTGTATGGGATTTTCTGTGCCTGCTTTCAGCTGTGATTCATGAAAGCCAGGGCAGACTCTGGGAGGCTTAAGTTGATCTTACTTAAAAACACACTCAATTATGTCCTTACAGCTTACCCAAGAGCTCGGGTATTTTGGGAGCTTATAGCAAATCCTGCAGTGAAAACTCTGCCCTTCCCAAAGTCTGCAGACAAATTGCAGAGGTGCTGGGTTAGCTGTGTGCTAGCTGGTGATGCCCTGGGGAGTGAATCCCACTGCAGCAGAGGCTTGGTCCTGGAGCCAGCAAATCTTTTCCTGGCTATGTAGTTCTGAAAATGAGCTCCTTTTACTGCCTTGGGCCTTTCTTTGCCTTGCAGCTCAAGCACGTTAAACAGATTAATTATTGGGATGTATCTGGTGGGTGTCATGCTGGGAAGGACTGGGTATTTCATGGTGACTTGTGCAAGGGGTTTTTTGTGAATGATAATTTTGCAAGTGGAAAAAGGCATTTGGCTGAGTTTGTGCTCTGTGCAAGGCTCAAGAGCTGCATGAGATGGTGCACCCTCAGCTTCTCCATGCAAAATCCCGTGCCCTGGAGGTATCTGGTGAAGCAGATCGGTGACTTCACAATGTCACAGGATTTAGGGATGAGCAGCTAGTGTGAGTCTGATGTCAGAGACATGCTTTGTGTTATTGTTGTCAAAGTTTTAACCAGATGTTGGGAGTTGTGTGAAAATACTGCTATTCATGTAATTGCGTAGAGAATCAAGTGACTTCTTCTGTGTCCTAATTTTAGGGTGCTTGATTTTACAACTTCAGTATTTTTAACATGTTTTGAGTGTAGAAGGGTCTTTCTGGGTAACTGTGTTTTAAAAGCGAGTTTCACGAGTTGACTGTGTTTTAATGAGTAAAATCTCAAATGCTTGAGTGAAGGAGTTGGTGGGGAAATTAAATGTACAGTAATAGGAGCTGGTATTCAGGCAATGCCTGTTAATAGTTCTCCAGACAGATGTCCAGCAGCAGAGGCTGGGTGTTGTGGCGTGTGAGAAATGGGCTTCCCAGACTCCCAGGGTGAAAGAGGCAGCAGTGCTTCTTGCAGGGACTCAGCTCCCACTGTCTCTGCAGGCCTCTGGAGGTGTTCTGGAGATGTTCAGTGTCCTCTATGTTTTCTCTGGGAAGTGTCACAGTTGTGTATTATTCACTGTTGCTTTTGTTGTCCGGAAGAAATTTGGTGTCCATAACACAGGTGGTGACGGGGTGAGTGACCAGCGACACGGGAAGAGGCTGCAAACAGCTGACAAGAAAATGCATTGACTTAGGGAAGTTTAACTGTTATTAACTTTGCTGCTCTGGCTCCCCAGGGACGAGAAGAACCAGTCCATCATCGTGAGCGGGGAGTCGGGGGCGGGCAAGACGGTCTCTGCCAAGTACGCCATGCGCTTCTTCGCCACCGTCGGGGGCTCCGCCAGCGAGACCAACATCGAAGCCAAAGTCCTGGCCTCCAGCCCCATCATGGAGGTAAAAACTGCACCCTTTCCTTTGTCCTGTTTGCACTGGTCGCTGTGTCTCTCCGTAAGTCACAGGTACAGTGAGAACCCCTGGGGGCTTGCGAGGCAGGTCTGATTTACAGCATCACAGCATCCTGGAGCTGGAAATGCAGAAAGGCACTGACAGCCTCCATTTAGGCCACCCCAATTGCACCTGCATTTGATGGTCTTAAAGCTGAGCCTGAGTATCCCCAACACAGCTCCAAGAGCTGGGCTTTGATGGGGCTCCAGAGTGAAGAGCCCAAGCAGTGCAGCCCGCACCTGTTAGTGTTTTATCATCTTCTTCCTCCTTTGTCACTGCATGGTGCCCCCCAGTCTCCTTCTTTTACAAACATAGAATAGAAAAGAAAGGGATTAACCTGAGGCATTTCAATGAATTTTTATTTTTGTTAGTTTTCTGTTGCTGCCAATCACATATCTTCCCCCATGCAACAGCAACAGGATGAAAGGACAAAGGCTCAGGCTGTCCTAGGGTACGGTCAGGTTGGACCTTAGAAGGAATTTCCCCATGCAAAGGGTGGTCAGGCATTGGTAGAGGCTGCCCAGGGAGGTGTTGGAGTCCCCATCCCTGGAGGTGTCCAAGGAAGGCCTGGAGGTGACACTCAGAGCTCTGGGCTGGTGACACGGTGGGGATTGGGCACAGGTTGGAGTTGATCTTCTTGTAAGGCTTTTCCAACCTAACTGATCTGTGATAGGGGAATAATGAGTCCCACTATAGGGAAATCCTGCTCTGAAGAAGAGGAATTCTTCTTATAAGTACAAAAGAAAGGGAAAAAGCAGCTTTGTTTCCTTTCACTGAGGCCCGATGCTGAAAAGAAATGTCTGAGTGCCTAAATCCCATTTTCCAAACAGACTTTGGAGTCATGAAGTTGATTTGGGCTTTTCCAAAGTCCACGAAGCACTTCAGACTCGTGTGACTTTCTTTTCAAGGCAGGAGCCAGCAGTGCTGCATTAGTGGAGTGTGGTGTTGTCCTGTGCTTAGCCTTAGGCTTGGCTCAACCTTTAGGGAGGCTTCCCATCACGGTGCCTCATGCCCAATTGTCTGATAGACACAGAGGTGGCAGCTGATCCAGGGCGAGACCCAGCCTGACAGGCAGCACATGTGGTCTGACACCCTGCTGCCTGATAGGAGTGAGATGGAGTGTCCAACCAGTGGTGGGGCAGGTGAGCAGTAAGAAAAGCCAGCAGGTGTATAGCTGATGGGCAAAACTCACTGACTTTCTGCAGGTTTACTCCTGGCAAACCTCCTAGTTTGCTCCTTTCCTCACCCATCTCCTCCGCCCCTGTGAAATGCAGCTGCAATACCAGGGGACACTTAAAACCATCCAAGAAAAAAATTCATAGTGCACACCATTCTTCTAGATGACCCCAGAATTTTATTGCTCTAATTTTCCTGCCTGTGTTCAGTTCTGGCTGTAATTTCTGAGTGCTGAGGCCAGGCAACCTGCCTGTCTTTATTGGAAGTTGATGAGAACATTGCCTATGCAGAAAAAAAAACCATAAAAGAAAACTGCCTGGTTTGCAGAAAAACCCTGAGTTAAATGGGCTTGTGGGGAAGGAGACCCGTCCGTGGAAGCTGCTGGTGTTGACTCTGAACAGAGGTGGGGGCATCCTATAAGGTGGCACAGGAATGTTGAGGCTGTTGGGATGTCAATGATTTAATTACTGTACAAATACTCGTTGCTGTTTATGTGCATTTTTCTCCCATAAAAACCCTGGAAACACCACATTTTCAGTGAAGAGTCCTCCCCAAAGTCGTATTGTCCCTCTGCCTTCTGCATCTGGGAAGGGATTTTCCTCAAATCCTCCTGTGACTGTTTGTGTAACACTGATTGTAAATTGAAGTGCTTAAAAAAATTCCATTAAAATTTTATGTTTAATTTTGTTTGTTTTATGCAGGCCATTGGAAATGCTAAAACAACAAGGAATGACAACAGCAGCCGCTTTGGGAAATACATTCAGATTGGCTTTGATAAAAGATACCACATCATTGGTGCCAACATGAGGACATATCTGCTGGAAAAATCTCGGGTTGTATTTCAGGTGAGGAGTTGTGGGGCTTTTTACTTTTTTTTTCTTTCGGGTGCTGTATTCCAGTAATTCAATAGTCTGGGTCTTTTCTGGGGTTAAAAAAAAAGAAATCTCTTTACAAGTAGAGTCGCAGAATCATTTAGGTTGGAAGTGACCTTTAAGACCATCGAGTCCAGCCATCCCCCAGCGCTGCCAAACCCACCACAGAAGCATCGTCATGGAATGGTTTGGGTGGGAAGGGACGTTAAAGATCATCTCATTCCACCCCCTGCCATGGTCAGGGACACCTTCCACTAGCCCAGAGTGCTCCAAGGCCCTTCCAACCGGCCTGGGACACTGCCAGGGATCCAGGGGCAGCCACAGCTGCTCTGGGCACCCTGTGCCAGGGCCTCCCCACCCTCACAGCCATGATTTTTTTCCTGATAACTAACCTAAACCTACTCTCTGCCAATGGGAAGCCATTCCCTCTTTTCCTGTCCCTCCATGCTCTTGTACAAAGTCCTTCTCCATCTTCCTTGTGATCACATCTCCAAGTGCCACATCCAAACAGCTTTTAAACCCCTCCAGGGGTGGGGACTCCACCACTGCCATGGGCAGCTGTGCCAGGGCTGGACAACCCTTTCCATGAAGGAATTATTCCTAATATCCAACCTAAACCTCCCCTGGCACACCTTGAGGCCATTTCCTCTTGTCCTGTCGGCTGTCCTGGCAGACACGGCTTCCAGATGTGTCTTTCAGACTCAGTCTTGGAGTTCTCTCTGGTTCCAACCTGATGATCCTTGTCCTGAGCTAAGGTGTTAAATAAAGGGAGAACAAATTGTGAACAGTGTTCAGTTTTGAAGACGAAGAATGGACAGGAGAGGGGCTGAGAAGGCTGGTGTCTCTGCCACAGCACATCCCTTGCGTTTCTTGTGCAGGCTCAGGAGAGGCTTTCTTGGTTTGTGCTTGGGATGTAGCTCAGAAGCACCTGCAAAAATTTTGTCCTTACACAAAAAAAAGTGCCCTGACTACAAAAATCCTAAGAAATTGACAACTTTGAGAAGACATGAAGAGTAAACCACCTTCTTTTATATTACTGTGGGTGTGCAACTCAGTGCTTGCTGCCTCATTTAGCTGGGTTATTCCGGAGAGGGGTAAGATGTGGAAAATAATACAGAATAATTTCATTTCTTTGCCAGATGGGCAATGTGTGTTGGTCAGGCTTGGCACCTCCTTTCTCCCAGGTGGCAAGGAAAAATCCTCGTGTTGGTGTCACTGACGGGGTCTTGGTGCTGGGAAGCAGCAGATGGGACCAGGGTGGCCCTGGGCTCAGGGGGCACCAGGCTGAGGGTGGGAGCAGTGCTGTGACCTCTCTGTGCCTCTGGTAACTCGGTGTTTCCCTGCAGGCAGAGGACGAGCGCAACTACCACATCTTCTATCAGCTCTGTGCCTCCTCAAGCCTTCCAGAATTCAAAGACCTTGGACTCAGTAAGTGCTGGCACATCCCTGTGCTCTGGCGGCTGCTGCCTGGGTCTGAGGGCAGCAGGAGAACGGGATGGGGTTAGAAATGCAGGTCCCTGATGAGGGCCTGTGTGCCTGTGCAGTGGGAGGAAGGGAGGGACATGAGCTTGAAGGGCTTCTGCTCTTGGATGGAGTACAGGTTTGCTCACCCCATCACCAGGGATGTGGCAGCTTGGGTGAGGGTGGGCAGGCCCTGGCACAGGGTGCCCAGAGCAGCTGTGGCTGCCCCTGGATCCCTGGCAGTGTCCCAGGCCAGGCTGGACGGGGCTTGGAGCAGCCTGGGACAGTGGAAAGTGTCCACTTAAGGTCACTTCCAACCCAAACCATTTTGGGATTCCAGGATTTTGTAAAAATTGGTGGCAGAGCTGCAGTGAAACTACAGCTGATGCATGGAGATCATGTGTTAATATTGCACCAAGCTTGCATAAAGTGTGTATTTTAAATCAAATGTGAGTGTGGGCTGATCTGGCCAGTGTCTTGGCAGGAGTGGTTGTGCCCTTTGAATTCATTACTGTTTGCTTTTTTTCTAATGGCTAACTCCTGGAATAGGTTGGGTTTTTTCCCCCAGGATTTGCAGCAAAACCTCTGTAGAACACCTGATTCAGAGGGTTTGTACTTGCAGCAGGAGGTGCAGGGATGCATTTTAATTATTTTTTTTATCTTGAGTATTTGCTGTTGCTTAGAGGGAACAGCAAGGCTTGAACCAGGCTTTTTACCTATTTTACATAGTGAACAAGGCAGGTTCTGATCCCACCACTGAGTCTTGCAAAAGTTTCCATCCAGACTACAGAGGAATGGCAGATAAAGAGAGGGGATTTCAGTTTCTGAGCTTGTCTTAATGACCTTTTGGGACACTGTAGGCACATAGGCCACACAGAGCACATCGCTTCGACCACTTTCAGGAGTTTCTGCCGTGGTTATGTGCTTCATTTTTAAAAACATACCCTGGGTAACAATGATCTGTGCTGGCATCTCAGACACAAATTACTTCAGTGCAGTCTGGGAGGTGAGTTGACGTGTGAGAGCTCCAGCTGTGAAACCACTGCTCTCTTCTTGGGAACATGTGGATCAGGGGAAGTACCAGTCTTACTCATCACAGCTCTCTAAAAGCATTATCTGTGTTTGTGGTGACTGGTAGGGGTGGAGGCTGAGAGGTCTTTGCTGTCCTGGTGCATCTCCGAGGATGTGTTTGTGCTGTTGTGACTGTGGGTCTCAGCTTTAGCATCTCAGGGATGGATGTGTAATGGCCACAGCTGGCAGTGCAGGAGGAGTGGGTGCCAGGGCTGTTAGCCTGCAAGGAAGGCTTCTTGGGTCATTTCTAACCAAAATCTGGTGTCAGTGCATGTCAGTCTCCAGCTGCTCCCTGTGGCACTTTGCTGTGTCACAGCATGCACAGGCAGCCACCAGGTACTGGAAAAGAAGCAGCTCTTTCCAGCGGTGAAGTTGTGTGTCCTTGGTGTCTCCTGCCCTCTCACCTTGCAATAGCTGAAAAAAGCCTCCCCAAAGTGTTCTGGTGGCTGTCAGATGTGGGGCTGCTCCCAGGCTCGGTGGGGACAGGGATGTGGGTCCATGAGCTGCTCCTGCCGATGTGACACGGGCTTTCCCTTGGCCTGTGGAATTTCAGGTGCTGGGCAGTGGTCTGTGGGTGCAGAGGTGCACAATTCACTTATTTCTCTTTCTTTTGAGTGATGTTTTTCATTTCCAACTTTGCCTCGGATTTACAGGCCTGTATGAAGATGACTAGTCAGAACTCAGATTTATTTCCTCGTGTGAGCTGTACTTCCCTGTCAACCTTGTCTTCCCAAGGCTTATACAAAACAAGTGGTGTCCTGATGTGAAAACCCACGTTTTATTACTCATGGAGGAGGATGTATATTTTTCCATTTAGAAACCAGGAGCTGTTGCTTCTCCTTTGGGTCTTGCACATTCAAAGAATTGCTACTTCCTTTTAGGTTGCAAGGTGCTGGAAAACAAAAATAGTCTCTAAGCGTAGGTGAGCCCAGCAGAGCAAACCAATGTTGGCTTCAGTCAGAGTGCTCCTAAAGGCTTAATTTTAAACTAGAAAGTAAATATTTGACTTTAAATGTTGATGTGCAATGCAAGTGCCTTTTGAAGTGTGGTGTCCAGCTTAATGATGCCTGGGCAGCGGTGCAAGGCAGGAATGCGTTTTTATTTGTTTGCAATGAATCAAAGGGTTTGTGTGGTTGTTAAAATAATTACGGAGATCTTGAAATACAGAGATTGGAGTCGGTTGTACCAGAGATGACTTGAGGCAGAAACAGATCCCAGTGTGGATGTTTAAAATTGACAGCTGATGTCCTGTCAGCCACCACCAGCCCTGGCTGCATCTTGCAGGGTGATGTGCAGCAGCATCAAGCTGTGAGTGTGATGTGCTCCACCATGGGCTGGTTGAGCTCCTGTTGTGCTAGGGGTCCAGGAGGGACATTGTCTGCCTGACCCCAATCAGCATTTTCTGCCCACAATGAGCAGAATTACCCAAACCTCCGGGTCACAGGGCTTTGTATGTCAAAAAGAATTAAATGTTTTTCTTTACAGCCTGAAAGTACAGCTAATGCAGAAGCCTGTGGGAGGCTTGGGAAGGGATGGGGAGCTTCTGGTGGCAATTTGAGTCAGAAAAAGTGCAGATTGCAGTGATTTTAAAGGTTACCACTAGGCTGGCATGGAACACACAGTAGGCTTTTTCTCTGTATTCATGATGCTTGGGAATTATGTTTGTGTGTGTTAATGAGTGGGTTTTGGCAAATGACTCCTCCTCAGTTCAAAACAGGCTGAGGCTGGTGCTGAGAACTGATTCTGGGTGGGATGGGGGGGCTGTCCAGGGGCTGGGCTCCCCCAGCCCTCGCAGGAGACAAGCTGTGGCTCTGCCAGGGCTCAGCCAGCACCCTTGGGCACACATCTTACTGCTCTGGGCCTCGTGTGGGGCTGTGTTTTAAGGAGGGGAATTACAGGTGCAGCTTTTTTAAGTGGGCATAAATCCTGCCATCTCTTCTTGCTGTATTTGCCTTGGAAATGCCTCTCGGTCTCCACAGGATTTACAGGTGTCATCCTGGAGTAACTTCTCTAAAGCACAGATGTTTGTAATGCAGGCACTGCGAGCCATTCTCCATTGCTCCTTGCTCCCAAGGCTTAAGGCTTTATGTAGAAAAGGAGTTAAAATACCCGAATCACTCGTGGGTATGTAAAACAGGATAAGGAATTATTGAAAGTAGTCACCTCAGTATTTGAAATGGTCTTCCCCCATGCAATGGAGCTGTTATTAGAATCCCAAATATGCCACAGTGCTGTGCGTGGGGAAGAGGTTTCATCGCTGCAAGAAGCAGCTCCAGTCACTTACCAAGGTTCTGCTTGATCCATTCCTGAGTGAACTGTGGTTCAAAGGTGCCCTTCAGGGACGGGGGACAGGGAGCATCCCAGAGCATGTTCTGGGGAGTGCTGCTTGCTGATGCATTTCTCCTCTTTCTTCTCTCCTAGCGTGTGCCGAAGACTTTTTCTACACTTCTCAGGGAGGTGACACGTCCATCGATGGCGTGGACGATGCTGATGACTTTGAGAAAACCAGGCATGCCTTCACCCTGCTCGGTAAGAGGTTGCCCTGCTTGAAGCCTGCCCAGCAGAAGTCTCTTGCAATTGTTTTCAGTGTTTTGCCTGAATTATAACGTTCCTGTTCACCTAGTTGGCTTTACTTTGTTCTTTAGTAGCAGCTGCAGAAGTGTTTCTAGCAGCTGTCTGTGAAGCAGCAGTGAAATGGAGAAGAACACAGAATTTAAGAGAAACTTAAACCATTCTGAAGCCAAAGCAGGGCTCCAGTATTGACCTGCTATTTTTTACCCTGTTTACAAGCAGGAGAAGAGCTATTACTCTGCAGTTCAGTCTGTGTTGTGGTTGAGGATGATGTCACTTCTTGGATCACAGCGTTGTACCGAGTAGCTGATTCCTGGAAATAATGAGCTGAGTACATCCCTGCTGTGCAGGGTCCACATCTACATGGCAGCTGCAGAACCTGTGGCTGTGACCAGTCCCCGTGCCGGCAGCAGGGGAGCAGAGCTGTACCCTGCCTGCAGCAGGGCTCTTCAAAAGGAAAAACAATCTGGAAAGGAACACTTGCCCAGTTCGTTTGTTTTTATCTGAAACCAAGTTTATAAATCCTGGTCAGTCCGGGTGCCTCTCAGTTCCATTTCACAGGCTGGGAGAGGAGCTCATGATGTTCACAGTTGGCTGTGAAATCCCGTGACCAGCTGTGCCTGCAGTGAGTGTGGGGACTCACTGCAAGCTGTAGAATTGCAGTTGTTTCCCCAAAATTTGTCCTCTTTGTGTTTTAGATGGGCTCGGTTTCTTTCTCTTTGGGGTCTTGTCTTTACCCTCCTCTTGTTCAGGTTGTGTGACTTCTAACTGTTAAAGTACTCAAAAAATATGATTCCTGGTTGCTCCAAACTTGCCCACAGGACTGTAATCCCCAGGGAACTCTCCCTCCATCCCCTTGGCTTGTGTAGTCTCTCTTTGGTCCCCTTCTCTGCCTCCCCAAGCAGCTCCCCTGTCTCCTTGCTGGTCCCTGGGAAGCATTGTGAGAGCATCTTCCTCTGGGGCCAGTTTGATGATGATTTTCTGTTCTTCGCATGCTCCTCTGTCTCCGCTTTTCTTCATTTTTCTTCCGTGTTTCCCAGCTCTGCTTCTGTTCAGGGCCTGGTGAAATCGCTACTACAGTTTCCAGTCCTGCCTTTCTGTGTGTAACAAGGAGAAGTCAGATTTATGTGCAAATCCCCAGTCCTAGCCAGGCTTAACTCCAATTAAGAGTTCTAAGTAAGAGCAGAGCATTGCTCCTTTTGGTAACCTTGAAACGTTCCTCACTGTGCTGGTAACAGAAAAGTCCCGAGAGAGAGAGAGAAAGGGAAGCTCTGGATAATTCAGAAACCAGCAGGTGATGTCTCAGACCTTGGGTGGATAATTAGGACACCAGCCCTGAGCACAAAAAGGGGCACAGAAACCCAGCTGGGATGTAAAAAAAATGCAAGATACGGCAAGAAGGCCGTGTGCAGGCTGCTGCTGAGCAAAGCTCCTGCTGGGAATGCCTGTAAATCCTGCCAGAAAAATAGATAAAGCAATATATAAGTGAAATATATAAAGCAATAACATCTTACATCCCCAGTAAAGACCCACAACACACAGCTCTTGCCGCGACGCTGGGGACGGTAAGGCAGAGCTCCCCACCAGCTCCCTGGTGACTTGCAGCATCCAGCTGTGCCACCAGTGTGGAGGCATTGTGGATCGTGTGCAGGGCTTTAATTTTCCCTTCTGTTTGTGGGACGTTGGCAATAAGTTGTAATTTCCGTGCTTTGGTCGCCAGCAGACTGCGATCACAGACAAGCAACTCCTTGTTGTGTGAAAGCGGCAGAGCCCCTCTAGCTATGATCCTGTTTGATCACTGTGGAGCAACATCCTTGGTTTTGTGTGTGTTAAACTAATCTGTGTTAAAATTGAGAGTTTATGGTGTATTTATTGGAAGAAGCCTCATGGTTCTGAAAACCAATCGCCTGGGAGGGAAATCAAACACTGCAAGTGCCTTCAAATAAACTTAAAATTGTGTTTCATCTTCTGTTGTGACAATCAGCTATCAATTGTTCCTGTAGGAGTGAAGGAGTCTCATCAGATGACCATTTTTAGGATAATTGCTGCCATTCTGCATCTGGGGAACTTGGAAATCCAAGGGGAACGAGACGGGGAAGCCTGCAGCGTGTCGGTAGGTCACCCTCAGGAGTGGGCATGTAGGGAGCTTGGAATCCTCAGGAGTCAGGCTGTGTTCATGTGTTGAGCTTCACGGCAGTGTCCTTTGGTAGAAAGCCCTTTTCCTCCTGGTTCTCTCTGCCTTTTTTGAAAGCACATCACAAGTTCCTAGTTGCTTTGTTTGTCCTGGGAGATAATGCATTATTCCTGCTCTCTAGCCAGCCTGCAAGCAAGAGTGTTCAAAAATTGCTTACCACCTTACATCCCAACCCACCTTTAACTCTTCCTGCTTCCTTAGAACACCCAGTTCAGGGTGCTGGGGAATGGTGACACTGATGGTGACACCAGGACAAGGTGTGATGCTTTACAACCACTTTCCTCCAGGCAAACCCACAGAGCTGCTGCTTGTAACATGGCCAAAGGAGCACTGCACAGTTAATTAGCAAAAATAAATAACACTAAGGATGCCTTGGAGGCGGTTTTTCTGTTTCTGTGTTTGTTCAGAGGTGGGGAAAATAAAGCAATTATATGGAAAATACTGTCCTGTAAATTATCATTGCATCCCACGCTGGGTCGTTTGTTCGTAATTAAAGTATTAAAAGGGCTCTGCACACACTTTAGTGTTATCCTTGAGATAATGTGGTGTTCAGTGAGTGAGATGCTGGGGGTAATTTACTTGATATTTGGCAGCATGGATATGTGAAAGCCGCCTGCTTCAACAATGCTGAGTTCTCTTAATGAAGTTCATGTTGCTTAATCATTTTCAAATGTAATTGCAAGGTGTTAAATCAGTTCTGTTACAGCCTTGACTCTGTGGTCAAAAAGGTAACGTCGCAATAAAACATCTTAGAATTCTTGTAAAATGCACTTTTTTCTTCACACCCAAACCCATCCAGCATTTCTAAGTACACGTATCTAACTGGAAACAATTTACTTCTTCTACATATATATTATTACACAGAGGAAGGGGAAATTGTTTTCTCATTGTCCAAAAGGCAGTGCCTGCTACCTGAGCATAACGGAGACTCAGAACTGCTTTGTCTTAATTTGAGAGGCAGGGAAATCAATTGCACTAAAGAAAATGAAGCTCACATTTCATTTTATTAATTGTGCTAAGCTTAAGCCCTTCTGGTAATGCACGATTTATAACTTTGTTATTCAGAGTGGAGTTATTTTGTAAAAGGCATGGTGTCATGGCATACCCTAAGCTTTAGTTTGAGGCATTATCAGGGTTGCTCTGGGGGGAGTGTAGTTGCAGCTCAAGGAGGAGTGAAGTGGAGGACGCTTTTTCCTGTGCAAATCTGCTCTTTGTGAAAGCTGAGAGCTCAAGGATAACCAGAGCAGGGCCAAGCCTTGGTACCACCGTCCAGAGCGCCGTGTGAGCTGTCCCACCCCTGTCCACGAGGACTAACACAGCAGGACGGGTGTCACTGCTTTCCCCTTCCTGTCACCCGCAGAGAGACAGCGCTTTCCCTAGTTATAGATAGTTATAAAAAGCTGCTATTTCTTGCACAGATCTGTCAACTTGGGTGTTAAAATGCCAGTTTGAGGTGTCACCAGCCTGCTGACTTTGCTTCTGCTCCCACCCCCAGAGCGAGGACGAGCACCTGAGCAATTTCTGCGGCCTGCTGGGCGTGGAGCACAGCCAGATGCAGCACTGGCTCTGCCACCGCAAGCTCGTCACCACGGCCGAGACCTACGTGAAGAGCATGTCCCTGCACCAGGTGGTGAACGCCAGGAACGCCCTGGCCAAGCACATCTATGCCCAGCTCTTCAACTGGATTGTGCAGCACATCAACAAGGCCCTGCACACCGCCGTGAAGCAGCACTCCTTCATCGGCGTGCTCGACATCTATGGGTAGGCACTTCCTCAGGTGTCCAGGCTGCTCAATGAGTCCTTTAGAGTTTGTCTTCCGCTTCTTGCGAGGCACACTTGGCTTTTGCTGGAGGCGGGTGATGGGAATAATAGAAAGGAACACAAAAAAAGTACTGTGGAGTCTGCAGTTTTGATCCTCCTTCAGACTGTGCAGCCTCCGAAATGGTGCACGCAGGTCTGTGTGAGCGCTGTGTTCTGGGATTTACCTCCCACGCCCTTCCCATCTGGAGTTTCTATCTCCCGTGCTGTTTAAAACAACCTTAAAGATGAGCTAGGGTAAAGGTGCCGCTGTGGAGACCACAGAATGCCTGGTCTTGCTGTGGGGTTTGAGGACACTACTTTGCTTCTTCAGCTGTGAAGCCACAGCAGCAGGGCCCTGGTGCAGTGAGAGCTTTCAGAGGAGCTTGGGAACCTGTGGTGGGAATGTGAGGTGTGAAAAGCTCTTGCAAGGCTTGCAGCCTGCACCCTCAGGGGCAATGAGCTGCTTTAAAATTGTCCTGGGTACCAGTTACTGCCCGGTTTGTCATCCTGGTGCTTGAGTGGTGGTAGAAGAGGCATGTGAGAGTTGTCTGAGTTTATTTTAGCTGGAGTGCTGCAAAGAAGCTGAAGATGGAAGAGAAAGGAAGGGATTCCGCCAGTTGTGGGGTGGAAAAGGAAGGAGGTCTTGTGGGTTTGGGTTTTACCCTCCATTTTTTCAACACCATTCTTTTTCTGTCTCTCTGGGCACAAGGACAAAGGAGAAGTCCCAGGTTGCCCATACAGGTAGTGGATGGTCCCTGCAAGGCCAGGTTGGATGGTGCTTGGAGCAACCTGGTCTAGTGGAAGGTGTCCCTGCCCATGGCATGGGGGGACTGGATGACCTTAAAAGGTCTGTTCCAACCCAAAACCATTCTGGGATTCTGTGGTTCTCAGTGGGACAGCTGTGGCCTTCTGTTCTCCCTTAGTACATTAAGGTGCTCAGTTGCTCCTGTTTTGGAGGGAAAGGTGGAATGCACAAGTTGCAGCTGCTCCAGGAACCAGTCCCTAACCCAGGGCCGTCGCTGTGCTTGCTCAGTCCCGAATCCTGTGTCCTCTGAAGGTCTGTCACCTCTAGGAGAACCTGAGGTTCAGAATGAAATCCTGCCAGACCAGTTCTGGATCAGAACAAAAAGGCAGCATGATTTTATGGCTGTAACACCTACACAATTGCTGGAACTGGGTCTTGTGTATAAACCCTCCCATGAGGTTTCTACAGCTACTGGTGTTTGGGATGTTGATTTTGACATCTGCTGGACAACCACAGCAGCAGAAAGGATGCCAGAAAGAGCTGGAGCACCAGTGCAGCCCCACTGTCATCTCCATCAGCAACTGCTGCCATATGGCAAGGTTTGCAGCAGCACTGCTATCAAGGATGATAACAATACAGTTCTGTTTGATTTGGGATTTCAGTGGCATAGCTTGAGGTGATGAGGTTGCTCTCTCTGGTTTGCAGGTTTCTGAGCTCTCTTGGGTAGATGGTACAGGACCTGGAAGATCTTAATTATGGCACAGTCTGGTTCAAGGACTGTATGAGATAGAGAAGCTGTTTCCCATCACTGTCCCTACAAAGAGAAATTTCTGCAGGCTGGACTATGATAAATAAAGCGTTGAGATGGAGCCCTGTGGGTGGTGGTGGGCCCATACAGAAAATTGGATGCCTGAGTTAGAGGATCAGACTTCCAGAAATCTGAACGAAAGGAGACTTGGGGATAAGGCTCATGAAAGATTTAGCTGGGCTTGAAAATCTGTTAGTGTGGAAGGAAAACGTCCTTCAGCCGCCAGTCCGTGTGTCACGTCCCGTGCGTGGGCCAGCAGATGCTTTCACAACCCTGGTGACACTGGCAGGGTTTTTTCACAAGGACCTGCAGGTCCTATTGAAGAGGCAGATTTGCAGGAGAAGGTGTCCATGTTCTTGGCTGAAGCACTTGTTAGAGTCTGGTGTCTTTACTAAAAAGACCATAAATCCCTTTCGTAAATGGGTATTGCTGTCTAAATGCTGAGTAATTAACAGTGCAGGGAATTTGGGTGATGATAACCTGACTCTGCTGTCCTTTGAAGTGGTTTGGTTTTTGTAACTCATGGGTTTTTTGAGTTTCTAATGCATTTTGCTAACTATTAGAATTTTTTTCCCCAAATGAATGTTGTTTTTTCCTTTCCTTTGGGAGAGGCATTGAGCTGGAAAGGCAGGCAGCCTGCAGCCAGCCTCACAGCACGTCCCTGACGTCCTGGGACCTTCTCTGTCCCAGTGCTCCTGGGGCAGGACTGTCCCCATGGGTGGGATTTCTACGGATGGGATCCAAACGGAGGATGCAGAAGCTGTAGGGTTTTTCTTCCAACTTTCTAATGCTCAGCTTTGCATCCTTAATTCCCTGTTAACACTGAGGTGAGCGGGTGCAGCATCAAAAGCCTTTCTGCATTTATTGAAGTCATGCTGCTTGCAGTAGCAGTAATACTGCAGTCTGTCAGAGGAGTGGGTTCATGTGGCACTCCTGGACTTGATGGGGATGGCTTGTTCCCCTTCTTGCTTGCCACGTGAAGTGTGAACACCCAGGCGACCAGCTGTGTGCTGGACTTATTAATGAACTTTAAATATTTTAATACAAAGCTCGGTGCTGCAGAGGACTGAGGAGATACCAGCCACGCAGCAGAACGGGGAGCAGCAGAAAAACCAAAATACAGCATTTGCCCCTTGAAAATCTATTCACAAGAGCTGTCCCTAAGCTGGATGTGCCTTCTGGGGAGCCACAGCGATGGGCTGGAGTGGTGAATATGCTTATTTTTTTCACCAAGATACGCTGCACTAAAATAGAGACCAACAGGCACTGTTTTGCTTTCCCCGTCAGGATGTTGCCTCAGTGCCGTCCCTCTGAGCAGGTAGGGCCTCCTGGCGAGCACACATGTAGGGCTGGCGACTAATCTGCTTTGTCAATTAGCAAATTGTGCTGGTAGAGTCCCTTAATTAGCAACTTGGTGAGATCTCCCTTGGAGCTGGAGTCGTACAGCAGCTCTGCCCCCGGCTGGCACTCGCTGGGAGGGTTCATACATCACATCTGGTGTCTCAGAAGGGAGAAGGGAGAAGGGAGAAAATGTTTCTATTCCGATTTCTTTTCCTCGTGTACTCCCGCCTCGTTGTCTTCTTTCACCTAGCTCACTGTGCCTCTCCACCTGTGTTTTAATTAAAACTTTTCTTGCCGTGTTGCTGTGATCATGAGCCTGCAGAAGCTGCTATTTCTGAAGAGTCCCGGGGATGCCACATCCCTTGAGCTGCAAGAGCTGGAGGCGCCGGTTCACTCGGCCATGCAGCCAAGATCGAGCACAGTGGGAGCTCTTCAAGGACACATTCATCACTGAGGGCCGGGCCACGTGTTTAATGTAAACATTTGTTGCCCCAGACACCAGATTCTGTTGCATTAAAGAGTGCAAATCCCAGTTTCTGGGAAGGGAATGGATTAAGCATCCTCTGCTTGGCACAGGTGACACCAGCCCCGGGGGCAGTGCCAGCCCCAGAGCAGGCAGAGGGAAAGCAGTCCCAGGTTTCCTTAAGGACTGTGGGGGTGATAAAAGCACAAAACTAGCTCATTTCTCCCATTCCCCCTTTTCTTTTGGCATTTGGCATTGCATTTCCCCAGGGATGCTGGCGTTTTGTGTGGTGACAGCATTGTCACCTGGAAGTACCTGGGGAATAACTGCATCAACATAGCAGGGTGGTCCTCAGGAAGTGGCAGAAGTACTGATTATTTTGAGGAAGAGAGGTTGGAAAGAAAAGGCTTAATTTATTTAGTGTTTTAAGACTGTTCTGCCAGCTCCTACAGTGCCTATTACCCGAACAATTATTTAGTCATATATTTATCATTACAGCAGATTGCTCATTGAACACAGGAAGCCTTCCCACTTCTCTGCTTGGTTTAATCCTTACAGTCATGTGTCAAAGACTTTTTTTTTCCCGTATCCCTCCCAAATGTGCCTTAAAAATAGAAATGTAAAACAAATAATTCCCAGTGGTAGCTCAAAATACCTTCTTTGGGTTTTCAGTGCAAGCCTGGCTCCCTGTGCCTGTCCCTGGATGTCGCATGCTTCAGCCTCAGGGGCTCTGCTGGCTCCCTGCTCCTTACCTGTAATTTGTGTTATTAAAACTGCATATTTTGTCCTGTCTAACTGTGAGTGGGAAGCCATTTTTGGGCTCAGTTTGGAGCTGCTCTGTGGCAGGGTAGGATTTTTGGTGTGGGGAGCTGTGGAAGTCCTGGTGAAGAGGTGGATCACTGAGTCGAGCGCCTGGGTCCCTCTAAGGTTCCTCTAAGGAACATGGAGTTGGAGCTGAAATCAACATTTTTCCCCTTCTCGCTTCCAGGAGTTGCTTACTCACATGTGTCTAATCTTTGTGCTAACAGGGATGCAGTACAGAAGCTATAATTGCAAATCCAATACCTTATTTTTCTGCCCTATTAAATTCCATTAAAAATAGCATGTTGGTTCTTTTAAGACGGCAGCTACTGCTTTCTTCATTTCTTCTTACTGTTTTCTTCACCTCTGTGGTGAATGTATTTGGACTTAATATTTCATAATATTTTTCCCCAGGAGAGGCAGTTACATTTCTTGTCTCAGACAGAGCTGATGGGCAGGAAGCTGCAGTCGTGCCAAATGTCTCATTCGTGCGTGGCAGGAGGGACCTCTTGAATCCCTCGAGTTGTGCCGAGAAAAGATAGATGTTTTGAGGAAAGAAGTGTAGATCTGGGATAGGAGGAATGGAAGGGACGGTTGAATAACCGGTGTTGCCCGTCACACAGATGACACCGTTGCAGGAAAAATCTAAAAAAAAAAAAAAAGAAGATTTTGAGACAAAGCAACGCCTAATGCTGATTTATTCATTGCTTTGCAGGTTTGAAACTTTTGAAGTGAATAGCTTTGAACAGTTCTGTATCAACTATGCCAACGAAAAGCTCCAGCAGCAGTTCAACTCGGTAAGGTCAGCTTGGAAACGTTCCATAAAACTGAGCAGACAGTGTAACGAGGCAGGACTGTTGTGTCTCTGGCTTCTGCTTTGTGGCATTTACCTGCAGCCTGGATGGATCGTGTGAAGCCTTGGGATGCCTCTCTCGAAGATGTTTCACTCCAATGGCTCTAGATATTCCTGTCAAGTTGGAAAATGTTGATTAGTTGGTTTGTAAACTTGATCCTGCAAGTGGATTTGCGTGTGGTTTGTGCAAAGACTCACAGATTGCTCTGCAGAAGTATATAATTTGCTTTTTTCTTGGTGATGTTTCGGTCCTAAAACAAAACCTGGACTGTCTCTTGCTGATTTCTAGTGTGAATTAAGATAAATTATGGGTGTGGAAACCTTCCCATTAAGCATGGCTTAAACCTGTGAGATGAAATCTCTGTTTTGAATAACAGGATTGGACACACTCCCCACTTTTCACTTGGACATGCCTCGCAAAACCCAGAAATTTTCCATTTTTATTAGAAACAAGCATTTACGTGCACTGGAAATGAAACCAGTAAGGGGTTGTCTTCTGCTTTGGTTTTAAGTAGGGAAAAAATTGCTATTAATTTCAGGATACGGGAGAAAACTTGTTAAATTTGAGCGTTTAAGTACTGCGGATTAGTTTGGCCCTTTGAAACCATATCGTATGCATGGACATGAACATTTGCAGTCTATCTTATGCATCAGATAGATCACTGCTGCTAAAAATGAAAAGTAAATTATGGATTGTATTTGCACTATTCATATCTTACTTGGTATGTCTGACTATCACTTCTGAAGCTTATAAATTCAAACTCCAAGATGACATGTTTGAAGAGATTTTAAAAAGCTATCTTTGAAGGCGAAAAAAAGTGCATTTGAAAAATCATTTTTTAATATGCTTTAGAGCCTCTCAGAAATAGCCCTAGACAATTTATCTGCTTGGTCAGAGGCCTGAGATACGTAAGCCATGCAAAGATTTTTTTATTATAAGTTCTTTTAAACAGGAATTTTCAATAGAAGCATCCCTGACTGAGTCAGATGCTGCTGCTGATATTCCTTCTAGGATGATGGGTGCTCTTTGTGAAGCCCTGCTCAGATGTGTCCCCAGCAGATGGGGACACGGGCTCTCAGCCCTGGCTGGGCTCCCAGCTTGTGAACCTGCTTCAGGTCACTGCTTTAATCAGCAGAGCAATAAAGCAGAGGAGGATTTTTGTCAGCCCAAGTGTGTAATTGCCACATCAGTATATGGCTTCCACCTCGATGCAGCGACAGCTTCAGTCATTTTGTAGTGAAAGTCATTTAAAGCTGTATTTTTCCCTGCGCCGTGGTTTCCCAGTGTAATGATTTTATTTTCCTTGCCAGGAGCTAGGCTGTGTATAATGGCAGAGCTGTGCAGGCTGTACGTGAGGGCACCTAGGGCCTCTATGCCTTCTGGATGTGCTCACGGAATGCTGAACTCCAGCAGGGACAAGGGGAGGGGGCTGTGCTCTGCTGGCTGGGGTCACACCCAGCAGTGACTCTGCTTTCTCCCACTCCCAGCACGTGTTTAAGCTGGAACAAGAAGAGTACATGAAGGAGGGAATCCCTTGGACTCTCATAGACTTCTACGACAACCAGCCCTGCATAGACCTGATAGAGGCCAAGCTTGGGATCCTGGACCTGCTGGATGAAGAGTGCAAGGTAAAGAGGACCTCCCACCTTTTCACCGGTGTTTTTATAAAAGATCAAAGAATGGGCTTTAACCTGTGGTGTCTTGCAAGCGGGTAAACGTCTCCTTTCATGTGTGTTGCTGCTGTGCTCATGGCAAGAGTAGGCTTGAGCTGGCATTTGCTTTGGTTTGGAACACTGCAGAGCCTCCTTGGCTGGTGTTTGCTCCAAATCCGGAGCAAATCCGGGTACCGCACTCACCAGGCACGGCCAGTGCTCGTCTGTCTGGCTTTGCTGTACTGAGGAATAGCCACTGATTGAGACCTGATGTGTTTGGCATTGCCCAGGAGCTGCAGCTCCTCTCAAGCCTTATTTTGTCTCAGGGGAAAGCTGAGCCCTCTTGCAGCAGCTCTTTGAGGTAAAGCTCATTGCATTTAGTGTGCAGACTTCGGAGACTTGTAGTGTTGGAGAGCAGTTTGCTCTCTTTTACCCTCTCTCTCTCAAAGTGAAATCTAGTTTGAAAGTTGAGAAGAAAAGCCAGAGTGGCAAACCTTAATGGCAATCCAAAGAAAGAAAGGTTGGACTTCTTGTTCGCACGTTGTCAGTCATGAATTATCACAAATACCTAGGAACAAGAAGTGCCAGAGGGCAGGTTTCCTTGGGAAGTTGGGATACGTGTTTTGAAGGCCTTTGATGCTGGAGATGTCCAGTTGGAAGGTGATAGGGACTGCCTTCCTGCTGGATGTGGCTGCCTTGAGGAGCCTCAGCCTGGTGTTGCTGTGGGGTGACCCAGGTTGTCCTCAGGAAGGGTCTCCATCAAGACTTGGAGGTATTCTGTGCCAGGAAATGTCCTTCTGACTGTGGTAAGGCTTCCAGTGTTTTTGAACAGAGTCAGGGAGGAGTGAGGCAAAGTGTTGAGAGAGCTGAAGTAGGTAAGGGGCCCTCACCAGCATAGCCAAGGTGATAAGAAGGACCCAAGGAATTCTTGTTGTGTCTGTTGTATCCATGAGCACAGGAGAGATCTGGTGGCCCAAGAACACAAGTGTCCTGTTGTATCAGAGGGAAAGGTTTTGGATCCATTATTTAGACTAGTTTCCCTGATGTAGGACCTGTCTTTGTCTGGAAGGGGGGTGGCCTGTGAAGTGTTTGCTGTCCTCCAAGCAGCAGGGCTGCCTTCCCAGGCACGATGAGGCTGTCCTAGCCTGCACATGCCATGAGCTCAGCCCTGGTCTGGGCCACAGACACTCTGGCTACCTCTTTGGGGTGAGCCAGGGTTGGGGCTATGCCCTTTTCCAATCTGCTCTCAGGAAATCTCCTTAAAAATGAGAACAAATTTGACTTAATTTGGTGTCCTTAAAAATAGCATTTCAGCCAGTGCTGGCTCGGAAGGAGGTCAGATTATTTGCTTGATATTCAGCACCATTTCATCTGGTCTCTGTGCTATTAAGCCCTTTAAATTTTGCAGGCTTTAACTATCTCCTGGATGCTGTGAGGACCAAGAGGGAAGTTTCCCTGGTGTTGGGAGTAGCACCCTTGGCTCCTCGCAGGGCACCTGGCGCTGGTTCCTGCTGGTGGCATTGCTGGTGGTGGCATTGCAGCTCCCATGTACCAGCAGTAGATCTGCCTGGTACTACTTCTTTCATCCCTGCTTATTTTTTGACAAAAAACCCCCAAAATCCACAAGATATGTTCACTTCCCCCTCTCATCAAATGCCAATTATCTGGGTGTTTACCTGTCAGTGGGGGATGCTGTCATTAGTCACAGGCCCTTATTACCGGCCCCGTAATCGCCTCTTTTATAACAGCCTGCAAGTGTTCTCCAGATTTATCAAAATTTCTGCAAAACCTGTCAGCTGAGAGCAGCAGTTTATGGATGAAAACCTTCACCCCCACGGCAGTGTTTCACCTCCTGGGGTGGGACCACAATAGGGTAATTACATGTCACCTTGTTAGAACCTACAGCGGTGCATGAAAACACCCTGGGACGTGAAACGGTGTCAGGGGAGTATTTGGTACATAATGAAGCATTAGTGCAAATGCAGAGGGTTTGTCACTAATGTTCTTGCTTCACAGTATGGGGTTTTTTTTGATCCTTAATGTGTGGTTGGGGAGGAGGTGGCTGGGTATGTGCTGAAGCAGCTCGGGAAGTGGAGGTCATAGGAGAGTCTTGTTACTGTTTAGGGAAAAATTGACATAAGAATTGGCAGTGAAAGAGAGGGCTCTTGAACTGGGATTGGAGTGTTAAGGACTAAACCTGTCTCATGAAAGCTAATGAGAAAAACTCTGGTTCTCAAAACAGACTTTAGGATATGGAATCACGGAATCACAGAATCACAGAAGGATTTCGTCCGGACCTTAAAGATTATCCTGCTCCACCCCCTGTTCCACCCCTTTCACTGTCCCAGGTTGCTCCAAGCCCCGTCCAACCTGGCCTTGGACACTGCCAGGGATCCAGGGGCAGCCACAGCTGCTCTGGGCACCCTGTGCCAGGGCCTGCCCGCCCTCACACACAGCAATTCCTTCCCAAGATCCCATCCAGCCCTGCCCTCTGGCACTGGGAAGCCATTCCCTGTGTCCTGTCCCTCCATGTCTTTGTGAAAAATCCCTCTCCAGGAGGGAGATGTTTATATTTGGCGTTTTTTAAACACCTTTGAAATCATAGGAGTTGGAAGCTGTGGTAGAATTATTAAGGTTGAAAGTGGCTTCTGGAACTCATTTGGTCTTACCTTCTATTACACCCTTGGTCTGCCCAGGAACCCTTGTAATCTCTCTGGACTGTGACCTGTGTCCTCTACTGAGGAACCTTGGAGTCCTTGAAGAGCCTTTTCCCTGCTTCTTGCACTGGAGTTTCACCTGCCTGGATCTGTAGCTTTAAGGACCTCTTGATTTTGCTTTGATGCCGGAGGAGCAGTGAGAGTTCATGTCCCGTGCTCAGAAAAGGCCTTGGCCAGAAACCAAGGTCACCACGATGGTGGGATGCTGACGTGCTGTAGCACAAACTGATGAACCCAAAGAGGTGGGAAAGGGCAGAAGGGCATCCAGGAGAACCTCCCTTCTTTTGGGCTGTGAAGAGTGGATGCAGTCACTATGGGGCTAAGGCAGAAATAATCTGGGAAAAGAGTAGAGCCTGTCAGAAGAAATGAAGGATGGAGGCTGTCGTCTCTAAATCCAGTTGTGGGAAGATTGCTTGGATGTCTGGAATGGATTTAGGGTATGGTTGCACTTGCAGAGGGAATTACTTTGGTGGAGGGAACAGCACACTTTGGAAGACTTTGAATGCTTTGAGTTCTGAGGAAATGTGGAGTGACTTGCACTCTCTGAAGAGGAGCGGCCAGTTGGGGTTGGTTTTTCAAGAGATTTAAGTTATCCTTAGAGGAACCAGAAAACTCTCAGACATGCAGTTGAGCCTCTGTCAGAGCTGAATGAGCTGTCCCGTTTTCCAGGCTGAAACTTCATGCCATGTGGGAGTGCTGTCTGTCTTCCAGACACTTCCCAAGTGCCTTGGACAGTGCTCTCTGGTACAGGGTGGGATTTTTGGGGCTGTCCTGTGCAGGGCCAGGAGTTGGACATTGTTGGTCCTTGTGGGTCCGTTCCAGCTCAGGATATTCTGTGGTTCTGTTTGGGAGTACAGTGAGAGGTTGCTGTGGGTGCCCAGGTTTCTCCATAAGGTGTCCTGCTGGTACCTCACTGTTTCCTTGCATTCGCCTATGCTGTTGGCATGGGAGTGGGAATGAAAAAATTAATGAAAAAAGAAGTGTCCATTTCCATTAAGTGCATCCAAAAGGGGTTCAGTCAAGAACAGGCTGTTTGGAAGGGTCCACGTGTCAATGTCGTCATCTTTGTCCAAGATTCATGAGGGATCTTTCTGCTGTGGAGCAGCCTGACTCTGAGGCTGTCAGAGGGGGATGTGTCTCACCAAACCCACGAACTCCCTTATGTTCTTGAACTCCTCTGTGGCTCCATTCTGTGTTTCATGGCATGTTGCCACTGTGTTATGCTGCTAATGTGCCAAATGCATTTTCTAACGCTGTTGAGAAGATGCTCTTTAACCTTTGCTGTGTCCTTCTGTCAAGTGCCAGGAACACTGTAGTCTGCTTCTGGCCGACTGGTTTTCCATCCCGCTTGTCTCTGTGCATCACTGCGAACTTGGGGATCTGAGCAAATGTGTTTTCCTTGTCTGGACTCGTTAGTTTTTTGGACATCAGAAATTAGCACATGGCCTTGCTGTCCGGGGGGATTTCTGCTCCACGAGCAGATACACAGAGGTTGGACCCCTGGGCTTTCCTCTTGGGCGGGCCACCCGATGTGCGGGCAGAACATCCTCCCCTACGTCACACTGTCAGCTCTGATGTCTTCAAAGTCAGGCACATCACTTGCAGTGGAACGTGTTTCTGGAGTGCACAATCAGCCCAGGCTCTTTTCAGGCTTTAACTCATATTGGAGTGCTAAGGAGAAAAGAAATAAAATGTGAATAGTTCCTACTGTGTTTTCTGAGGGTTGGCTTTTAGATCATTGGGTTTGAATCACAGAATCCCTGAATGGTTTGGGCGGGAAGGGACCTCAAAGCTCATCCAGTGCCACCCCTGCCATGGACAGGGACACCTTCCACTATCCCAGGGTGCTCCAAGCCCTGTCCAGCCTGGCCTTGGACACTGCCAGGGATCCAGGGGCAGCCACAGCTGCTCTGGGCACCCTGTGCCACCCTCATAGGGAGGGGTTTATTTCTAATACCTAATCTAAGTCTACCCTCCTTCACCTCAAGCCACTGACCATTGTTTCTTCTATCCTTTTAATTGTCCTTCTGTTGGAGGTGGTGGTGGAGGGAGTCTCAGCCTTTATTCCAGGTGGTTCCAAGCATCTCCTCATCTGGCTGGTGGGTTGTTGGTGGGTGCTTGATCCTGGGATGCAGAATGGGCAGATGGATCGTGTGGGGCTGGCCCTGGCTGCAGTGGGTGGGTGTGATTTTGGTTGCAGTAGCTCCTTGCAGCACCGGGGAGAGTGAATCTAGAGGGGAGGGGACCCTGCCCGTGACAGGCGGAGGCACGGCGGGGACAGATGAGCACAGGCAGTGACCTTGTGCAATTCCTGTTATCAGCTTTATCCTGTTTAAGGATTCCATACAAAACTCACAAGGCACTCGCTTTTCCTATTGCCCATCCCCTAAAAAAAAGATAAGATAGCCTCTAAATAACTTCCTCAGTTCCTCTAAGGACCTCAGACTGCCAAGCTAATACCAAAGAAGTTCTAATAGTGCCGATAATGGCCTTGTTAGTTTTTATCTCTGGAACTTGTTCCCTATCAGGTGCTTCTCAGGCAGCCAAAAATACCCAGGCTGCAGGATGGTGAGCAGGGTAGGGCAAACCCTCTTTCTGGGAGGCAGGAGCGATGCCTTTGAAGTTCAGCTCCAAGATAAGCAGGTTTTTCAACTAAGTGGATGGCCTGGAAGAGAGCTGGTACAGGATAAATCTGGCTCAAGGTGGCTCCAGTGCTCCTGCTCTGCACCTGTGGCTTAGTCCTGCACGGGAGGCACCTAGTGATAGCTCCAGAAAGGAATGTTTTTGCATGTAAATGTTAAATGTACCCCTGGAAAGAAACACATCTGCATTTATATAACCCCATAGTTTAAACATGCGAGTCCTACCTTGCATAAATAAAATCTGTATATAATTGCATAGCTAAGTGCCTTTCAATATTTATATATACTCTGTGTTATTTCTGTATATATCCATAATTGGCTACACTTAAAAACGGTAAAATATAAATAAATGTGAGAGAACATGGCTTGCATGAGAGGCTGCTGCATTTAATTCACCCTCATTACAGGGATTGGCAGGAGATGCTCATCACCGTGTCCAGAACCCTTCTGGTGTGTTTTGGTTTACTGTCATGAAATCAAAAATCTGTTTCAGAACAGCATAAAGAAATATTCCTCACCTGTTCTCATGTTTTCCTCCTTCTTGTTCTCTGTCCCTTTTTCCCACTGTCATTTTTCATATAAAGGTCTGTGTAAAGTCCTGATGGATGATCCAGAGCTCTCCCTGCTGCTGCACAGTTGTTCTCTGGTTTCTAGGCTTTGTCCCATCTAAGTTTAAGTGTTGCCTGAGACTTTTCTTCTGAACCATCTCTTTTTCTAACCTAATTATACAATTAGCCTTTTTTTTTTGTTAAAAAACATGTATGTATGTGAAGCCAATGCTGTGCTCAGCAGTGATTCATGGATGGGGATGAACCCCATCAGAAGTGGCTCTCAGACCCCAAAAGGAACAACTTCACTCCTCATTTCCTTTGGTTTTCAAGAATTTCGGGTTTTTTGTTGAGCTGGAAAAGTACAAAGTAAAAGATATATATTGGTGCTTTCCTCAAATGCCCAAATATTTTTGGAAGGTGTTTGAGGGTTTTGGCTGGTTAGCAGAGACTCACCAAAGCATATCCCAAAATAATGAGTCTTTATGTGAGGTGTAGAGATGTATTTAGTATCAGAAGTTGCAGCAGGTTGTTATATCTTGCTATATAGCTGGATGTGCTTAGAAAATAATAAAATAACAAAAATTAATTTCCCTGATCTTGACAGTAAATTGCATTGACTTAATTTCACCTTCGTTTAGTGGGTGAAAACTGCAGGTGCTGGGCGGGAAGGGAAGCTCAAGCCCTGCTTTAACTGATTTGTGAAAGTAGCCCATTCCTTTGCTGCACAGCTAGTTCTGTGAGGGTTTTTTTAAGTCATTGCCACTTTTTTAGGATGTTTCCGTTCTCTGCCCCCTCCTGCCAAGGCAGTTTCTTGGGCAGCACTTGATCTCTTGGTGTACCATGGTCAAATTATTTCAAAGGCAGGTCCGCATAGGCCTTTGCGCCCTGATTTTGGTGTAAACAGGAGGCTGAAGGAGGGCTTGGCATCCAGGACATCCGTGGCACAGGAGGTTGGATGAGTGGGAAGGGGAAAAGGGAATAATTTACCTGCAGTTGGGCAGATGTGTGGGTCTGAAGTCCCAACCCTTTAACTGAGGTGAAAGCATCCTGGAATTGAAATCTAAGTGATCCCAATCCAAGCCTGTTGAGAGGCAGAGCTTCTTGAAGACTTACAATTTTATTATTATTTAATTTAAATATTTCAAAATTACTATTGTATGAGCATTATTATTTTAAATTAAGTAAACCAGAACTTCATGTGTGTGGTTTCACATGGCAGTTTCTGGAAACTATTCTATCACCTAAAATGCATTAAAAAATAATATTGGTGCCTGAATAATTAATGTATCTTAAGTGAAAAAATACTCCCTTAATATTTCTGCTTTAATTAGTGGGGCTTTGTAGTTGTTTGGGGGGGGTGTGTGTGTATTTGGGGTTTCATTTAATTTTGTGGGGGTTTTTTTGCTTTGTTCTGGGTTTGTTTCTGTTATGTTTGGTTCTGTTTATTTCTGGTGGTTTTTTTTTGTTTGTTTGTTTGTTTTTTTCATTTGGTTTTTTGTGGGGGAGGTTTTGGGGTTTTTGTCTGGTTTGGTTTTGTTTGTTTTGGTAGCTGTTTTAGTGGGGTCTGGGATTTCTTTTTTGTTTGTTTGGGGGGTTTTTTTTGTTTTGTTTTTGTTTTGTTTCAGGGTTTATGAGGGGGTTTTTTTGTTTCATTTTGGGGTTTTTGGTTTATTTGGGATTTTTTGTTTGTTTGGTTTGTTTGTTTTGTTTGTTTTGTTTGTTTTGCCCTTTTTTTTCCTGCAAGAGCCATTCCGGCTGCTGGAACAGAACCAACATTTGGGTGTTCCCTGCTGGAAGCACAGTTTCAGTGTGTTTGTCACGAACGTACACGAACACAAAGCTCTCCCTGGCCCTGGCACTGTCCCCTCTGTCCCTGTGCAGGTGCCCAAGGGCACGGACCAGAACTGGGCGCAGAAGCTGTACGACCGCCACGCCGCCAGCCAGCACTTCCAGAAGCCTCGCATGTCCAACACCTCCTTCATCGTCCTGCACTTCGCTGACAAGGTACCTGCCTGGGAAACACAGCCGGGAGAGGAAGGCCTCCCTCAAGGAAATCAGCTGGTAGCCCCCGTGAGCTGCTCCGTGGTGACCGCGGTGCCTGGCGGGCAGCGATTGCGGCTGGGTGCTCAGATCTGGATCAGCCTTGAGGAGTTCAGCCTCCCAGCTGTGGCTCTGAGCTGTGAATTGTCGTGGCTTCTTGAGGGAGAGATAAATCCTCTTTCCCAAAGCTGTGGTGAAATGGATTTCTGTAAGGGCAGCTTGGCAGAAAATGTGCTGGGGAAGGGAATTGTGTTTGAAGAGCAGGAGCTGTGAGTGTCAGCAAGGCAAAGTGTGGGAGGAGGTGGGAGGTGATCCTGGGCAGATCTCACCTTCCTGAGGGAGAAGATACCAACTGTGGCACCAAACTAAACCAAATCCCAGTGCCTGCTGCTCCGGGAACCTGCCCATGGGCTCCAGCTTCACTGAAGTCCTGAGGTGACAGGTGTCACTCACGACAAACAGGAATCTCAAAAGCTTGCAGTCACCCAAAACACACATTTGTTAGAAAAAAATTTAAAAGATCAACCCAGGGAGGTGTCTGTGGAGCTGGACAACATCCAGGTGCTGTGATGCCATACAGGGGCTTCTCCTAACCGGGTTTGCCAGAGTTACTCTCTATGGCAAACCTAACCAGAGGCACTCTCCATGGCAAAGGTTGGTACTCACCTTTCCTTAGGCAGGTGGTTTTGCGTATGGATCCTTCACAAACAATACTTCTTAGCAAGTTTTCGGGGTTTTTTTTAATGTAAATTAAAAAAAGGAAATTTTCTTCTGTTCTCTTTAAATTATTTATTTATTTATTTTTAAATTCCCTTGCATCCCAACCCTCTGCTATTTCAAAACCCGAGAGACCTACAAGAGACTTAGCCAGGCAATATTTTGAGGTTTATTGATTAACTTACAAGGAGCTGAGGAGTGAACAAAAGAACGTGTAGAGTTACTGATGATCCTTGCATTTTTTACCCCCGGCTTCCATACAGAGCAATTCAATGACTAAGAAGCAATCTGTGTTTGCAGTAAGGGTTTTGCTTTCGCTCAGATTCACTTCTTTTGATAAAAAGTGACCTTTAAATTCCAGTTGTTCCTTTCCCCTCTCAGGTTTTTTGGGTGAGCTGCTGATGGCAGGGGAGTGGTGGGAGTACCTTGTTCCTGTGTGTTTGGACTTGACCCTCTGAGTTTCTTCTCTTTGTGTTCTGGTAGGTGGAATACCAGAGTGAGGGGTTTCTGGAGAAGAACAGGGACACCGTGTATGAGGAACAGATCAACATCCTGAAAGCCAGCAAGGTAAAAGCAGTGAGTCAGGGCAATTGTCCAGGCTGGAGCTGAGCTGTGCATCCCCATGCCATGCCAAGCAGGCTGAGGGTGTGGACATGGAGCTGCCTCCAGCCATGGACAGTAGCAAAAGAGCCAAATCAGTGGGGTGTGGAGCAGGGACAAGCGGGGAGAGGAGGGTGCTCGGGGTTACAGTCGCACCCGTGTGTGGATGTTGGTGGTTGTCTGTGTTCCTTCACCCTGGTGTTGGTGTCCTGTCAAGGCGTGTCGCAAAAATAGTTTCCAAACCTGCTGATCCTCTTCTTTTTTGGTCACCAAGATTAGGAACAGGTAGGTTTTGGGCATTGTAAATCTCACTTAACTCTTGCTTAGAGCTCTCCACCCATCATCACCCATCACCCATAGAATCACAGGATGATTTGGGTTGGAAGAGAACTTAGGGTTCATCTCGTTCCAGCCCCCTGCCATAGGACACCTTCCACTAGACCAGGCTGGTCAAAAGCAAGGGGATCTGGGGTTAAAAGGCACTGTCACCAATGTAGTGTGTATATTGTGGGTAGCCTTGCTGGCCCTGTCCCCCTTCTGTGTGAAAATATCTGTTCCTCTTAGCTGCAATCCTTCATACTTGTCCCTGTGACTTCTGATTACTTTAATAATTACTGTGCAAAAAGTAGAGTTAATATCAAATGCTGGAAATGTAACATGAGCTCTGAGACACTCCAGCTGCTGTGGAGCTGTTTTACACTGCTACCAATGTGTAACTTTAACATATTAACAGATATTAATGATCACTCCTGATGTAACTTGTGTCTTACAAGGTTTTGTGCTGTGTACCTTCCCTCTCCTGAGTGTGGTACAAACAACTTGTCAACATCTCATTGCACCAAGTGCCAGCAGGGATGTGTTGACTGGCCTTGAGTGCCAGGTCTCTTGGTGAAGGGTTTTTTGGCTCTTGGTGTTTAAAGCCTCCTGGAGGCTGTGGATTTGGTGGTATGTTGGAAGCAGAAGAGCTGTGGAGCTCTGAAGGCTTTGGAGTGGGTCATGCCTGCAGTAAATGAGCATTTGGCAGTTGGCTCCAAGTCAGAGATTTTACAGTTCTCTGTATAAATTGAGCAGATTCTACACTGACTTCCAGTACCATACTCCAGTTCTCTATGAACATTTGGGTGAGTTGGGTTAAAAGTGTCAATAACACAGACAGCTAAGGAATTTCAAAATCTTCATTGTTTTAAAACCAGACCAGAAGTTCTTCCCTGCAGCCTTGAGTCTTTCATTGTCAGTTAATGAGCTGAAACTTTAAACAACCTCATCTCTCCCAGTGGCACCCTTTATTAAGGAGTTAATGTGGAAATGCAGCCCTGCAAAGTCCAACTCACCATCCAGCAGCCAAAATCCAGGCTGCGTGACTCTGAGGCACCATTGTTCCTCCAAACCTGGTGTGTGGTTTAAGGAAGGAATACATCTGCTTTCCTCCAAACCATTTCAAAGCCTTCCACAGCATGGGCCAGTAGGTTAAGTTTGTTTTTTTGTTTGTTTGGTTTTTTTTGCATTACAGATTTTGAAGACCCCCTGCATATTGCAAGCAAACGTGTCTCATATCCAGATTTCTCTTTGTGACAGCCTTGCGTTTATTGCTGGCTGTGACCTTCTAAATGCCACCCTGAATAAGGAGTGGGATGAAGGGAGATGGAGGAAGCATTATTTTTAGGAGCATTTTAAGCAGGAGTTTGTCCCTGTCGAAGTTAGGAGAGATGAGAATGGGAAATTGTTTAGCTGTTGTCAGTGGCTTGGCCTGTTTCACAGCAAGGAATTCATGTGAAGATGGTAAGGTGAGCAATTTTCTCATCCATGGGAGCAGTTGTGAAACTAATAGCTGTGAAGCTGGGCTTTAATAATGCCCAAGTCAAGAGCTCTGCATGTTCAGGAAGCATACCAGGGTAAAAACTGGGCATGATTAGAGCTCATTAGAAATGCCAGGTAACCTCCAGGAATAATTGACGCTGTATGATTAATTATTTAGCCAGTGCTGAACTTGCAGTTGGGAGGGAGTGCTGCAGAACTGGCAGTGTCTGATAAGGATTTCTGTTTGACTTTTTCCTGTTGGTGTAGAGGAGGAATTGTAACTCACTGGAGAAGTGTGTTGTAGAGTGGTGGAGACCCTGGAAATCATTCCCTAAAAACAGAGATCTAAAATAAAGGCTCTCTTGTCATATATAGGGACCACAATATAGTATCAGAGCAGGCTGGACTTTTGTTTAATAGCTAGGTTGGAGGGGATCTTAAATCCTGTCCAGGGATTTAAGATCCTGTCCCATGGGCAGGGACCTTCCCCTATCCCAGGTTGCTCCAAGCCCTGTCCAGCCTGGCCTGGGACACTGCCAGGGATCCAGGGGCAGCCACAGCTGCACTGACCCAGCACAAAACACTCTGAAATGCACCTGGGTCTGAGAACCTTTGGGAGATGGTTTGATGGATTTCTGCTTTTAAGCCATTCCGTTAATGACATGGGAGCAGTGGCTTTTATCAGCCTGTGCTGATCCCGTTCCGGGAAGAAGAGCCGCAGGAGCACTGTCACCTTCCTCCTGCAAATCCTTCAGCACCTGCTGATCTCTTGCTGCCCCTAACCTGTTTGCCAGCAGATTGTTACCCTGATTTTATTGCCTCTTGCCTGCCGTGTGCCCTCCAGGGCTATAAACAATTAAAAACAATTTTGTTTTGCTGTAAAAGGCAACCTGGTCTCTCCGAACCAGAAGAAGCAGCAGTGGCAGTGCTGAGTCTGCTGCCCAGATGTGTAGATTTAACTAAAGCTCAGATTTGTGCTGCAGAGGGCTGTGCTGCGAGGACTTTGTCCTGTCCTCGGGATCAGGCTGGCACACAGCATTCCCTGCACTCTTCTTTGCATTTCTGCTAAAGCAGTACAGAGGGCAAGGGGGAACACTGAATTTAACACAGCAAGGACCTGAGCACCTCCCTGTCAGCAAGTGCATCGCTGACGAAGCACTCCCACCAAGGCAGAACTGCCTTCTACTAATTAGAATGCAATTACTGCCATCAACAAGATGGTGTAAGAGACTTTATAAAGCAGTTAATTAGTTCTGTAAGCATTGGTCAGCTAAAACAGTTGAGAGCTGATGTTCTTTGAGTTAAGGAACATGATTTGAATGCTGATGGAAAGCATATGGGCATGCTGTGAAGGTATTACCTTCCAGTTCTCTGTAATTACAGATAATGCACCAATGGTTTTGACTCTGTCAGCTGGGGAGGAGGTTCTGTCCTTCTTTCTTATGCCCCAGAACCTGTGGAGTGGTTCCTGCCAGAGATGATCCCAGTTTCACCAGGTTCGCATCATGCAAGCTGAGAGCTTGGCTCTGAGATCCTTCTTCAGTACTTGTTCAGGAACAAGCACTGCTGTTACTGATAGCAAGTGGATGGAGGGATCAGTGGCACTCCCAGCTCTGCTGAGAAGATATTTTGAAAGAATTATATCCAGGGGTTTCACCACATTGTCAGGTGTGAGGTTGTAACGCAGAGCCTGTGTTGGATGTCTGCATCAGTACATGTGCCATCCATACCTCCCATGTTTGCAGGAGTCAGAGCATCCCAGATGGTGATGTGTCATTCACAACAACTGCCAGGGTGTCTTTTTGGGGGATAGAGGGTCAGGTGAAGAAGGTGAGAGCCTTTATTTTGGTAGGAGTTGAGGGAGCTGCAGAGATAGCAGTGAAAGCTGAGAGTGTGAAGCAGATCCTTATCAAGCGCTGTCGTGGAGCCTGCAAGCAATTTGCTCATGTAATGCAAACCATTTCCTTCCCACAGTGGTGCTGAGGCTGCTGTACTAACAAGCTGTGAGAACAGCCCACTGGACAGGGCTGGAAGTGTTCCTGTCTCAGCCCAGGGATGTGGCAGAGAGCCAGGCAGCCCTTCATGGCACGGGGCTGTCCGTTTGTATCTGAAAAGTGGTAAACCACAGCACTCTTCCTGGGATCTTAACAGAAGTACAACCAGGTTGGGCTTTTGGAGGAGCCTGAGGTGGGGGCAAGAGTCCTGTGCAGCTGCCACTGCCTTGTGCCTGTGGTTTTGGGGCGGATGTGTTGGGCATGGTGTGCCATGGATGTGGGGAGCGTGGTTCTCTCCCTCAGGTGCTCCAGCATCTGTGCTGCTGCGGAGGCATCGCGGATGCTCTGGCAGTGTCACCGGGCTGGAGCCCAGCTCAGGTGGTGATACATGACATGCCACCTGCTGACAGAGGCTTTTTTTACGTTTAAGGATTTCCGCTTTGAATGTAAGTGCAGCTGTGGCGGTAGCCAGTGTGGGTGCGTAGATGGATTCACGATGTGGAAATGTGACAGCCCTGCTAAGCAGACCAGATTTACGGTGGCTTACTTAATATTCAGGTTCCCCAGCCTAATGTAAATTTGAATGTCCTGCTCCCTAAATAATAATAATAAAAAAGGCATTAACTGCATTTGCCAGCTCACCTGTTCTTCTGTTTATGAAGCGGAAATGCTGCTGCTGGCTTGCCAGAAATCCCAGACTTAGGGATCTGATGAGCTAGATGGGGTGCTTCCAGGGCTGTGGGATGGCAGTGCTGCTGCCACCCTGCTCGTTCACCTGAAACGTGGGTAATTAGGGAGGAAGTGCTTGTGTCCCTTAATTATTTGGAAAAGCAAGGGTGCTTCTGGGGCTGTGATGCGAGCTACCTATCCTCACAGGAGATCCTGTTCCTGGGGTATGTGCTGTGCAGGCAGCATCCTTGCTGAGTCAGGGCTGGATGAACACCCTGAAACAAAGCCTTGGGAGCAAGAGTTACCTCACGTTCAGGAGGTTTTGTGCCTTGGCAAGACTTCAGCAATCCAGCCTCTTTTTTTTCTTTTTTTGGCTAGTTCAATTTAATGTGCACATTTCAAGGTTTCGTGAACTACAGCACAGAATGGTCAGTGGTCCTGCTGATGCAGTTTATGTAGACAACTCTTCTTGCTTTCACTTTCTTGCTCTTTTTTCCCTTCCAGGTTTAGGATGGGTGAGAGGTGACCTGAGCAGTGGGAGTTGGGTGGGTTCATTCCCCAGCGAGCGGGGCCAGAGGTGCTCAAGTGTTGCCTTTCGTTTTAGTATCAGATGGTAGCAGACTTATTCCAGGAAGAGAAGGACGCTGTGCCCGCCACTGCCGTGGGAAAGGGAATACCCCGGATCAGCGTCCGCTCTGCCAAGCCAGCCTTCAAAGCTGCCAACAAGGAGCACAGGAAAACTGTGGGACACCAGGTAATGCATGATTTGAGTGAGTCAGTCAGCGAGAGAGAAATCCAGTTAAGATCTTGTTGCTTCAGTTTGAAGCAGAGGTAAATAAAAAGCTGTTGGGGGTGGAAAGAGACTTTCCCATGATCCGTGTTCAGCTGTTGCGTTTTGGATGACTTCCAGCAGTGTCTCTGGAACAGCAGGCTTGAATAGTCCTGACTGAAAGCTGCTGAGTCGTGGTCTGGGGAGGGTGGAGGCCACTCTGGGATTCACTGGACTGTGTCCTAATATACTGTGGAGCTCATAAATTGAAACAGCTTCAGAAAAGGAGCATTTTTCCCCATGAAGGGAAGTCAAAAATTCCACGAGGACACAGAGAGGTTGTGCTGTCTCTATCCTTGGAGGTATTTCAAAGACCCAACTGGGCAGAGTCCTGAGCTTTGTTACCCATGAACCTCTTTGAGCTGGAAGCCCTCAACCCCCCAGTGTCTTCTCCGAGTTCCCCCGCCTGTGCCAGCTTGATGGGGAAGTTCCACTTTGTGTCACACCCACAGGTGGCTTGTGGCACCTGCTTGCTGCGGCTGCAGGGCTACAGCACCTCCATCTCTCCTCAAGATGAGTGGTTTTGTCTTTCAGTTCCGCAACTCCCTGCACCTGCTGATGGAGACCCTGAATGCCACCACCCCGCACTACGTGCGCTGCATCAAGCCCAACGACGAGAAGCTCCCCTTCAAGTAAGTGGCACTGCAGATGAGCAAATGAGTTCAGCTTTATAGCAACAGAGCATGCCTTGGGCTCTTCCTCCTGCTGCAGAGCTTGCCCCCTCCTTTTGAAGTTGTTCCTGTAACTGGAAGGTCTGTGTGGGTTGCTGGAGTCATCTTTTTGGGTTTCAGTATGTGGGGTTTGTGCCTCTGAAATGAAGACTAATTCAGGTTCTAGTAATTCATAGATATGCTCTGCTAATACTGAGCATCCTTGCTTTGCAGTAATAGGGTCTTTGTGCAATTTTCATCTTAGACTTGCTTTGATGTAAATAATTATAGTTCCAAACAGTGAAAAGAGAAAGAAACGAGAAAGCAGAGGTAAGTAGCGGGCTTGTAAAACTAACAAAAATGTCTTGCAAAATAAATGTAGAAAAAGTAGAAACGTGACTTGTATGAACTTCAGGCAGGTTTCCAAGTGAGTGAACAGCTGAGGCAAAAGACCAGTCCTGATCTTCCTCTGTAGTTCAGAGACGTATCACAGGCAGCAACCACTGTGAGCAGGTAGCTGTTAGCCCTGTTTGACCTCTTGGTCATGGGTTTGTGCCCAGTTTTCTCCTCTGTAACTCCAGGAAAGCTTGGCCATTGGTATGCAGGGACCTTACAGATGTGATGTCCTCGAAAGGCATAAACTGGAGGTGGTGACCTTTAAGGAAGAAGATTATAAATGTAATCCAGCAGCAAGGAGGCGTTTCCCTCCAGCTGATCCGATGCAGGCTGAGTGCTCCCAGTGAGCACAGTGTGACTTAAGGAGTGCAGAGACAGCTCCAGCAATGTCCTGAAAGGAGGGCAAAGCTTCTCTAAAGAGGCTCACCCTTGGTCATGGTGTGCTGGTGGAGATGTACCCGCCAGGAAGCTTCCTCTTGACTCTTCTCCCCCTGCGAACAGCGAAGTGAGGGGTATTAATCATTATAAGATGTTCAGGAACTGGTTTATATTTACCTGATTCCTCAGGTGAGTAGGTAACAGCCCTGGAGGAATCTGTGCTGGCTGGCTGTGCTGGGATGGCAGTTCCTGTGCTCTGTTACCTGTTTCACACACCATCCTGTAGGTACTGGACATGCTCAGGGCCTCGGTCTCATGTTGCCTTTTGCAGGGGGTGTCCATTTAAATGAAACTCAGGATTACACTGTGTGATTGATGTTTTCTTTAGATGAAACACAGAATTATTCCCTGACTTTCTGTAGTGAAGGTGTCGTAGATGCTCTGGGTGGTGAAGTGGCTTCAGGTTTCCAAGGGTGTTTCCAAGGCTCCATGTCCCTACTCATCTCTCCTTTCAGCTCATCCATCTTCGCTTCTCTGCCTTTTAACTTTCCACTTCAGTTTTTCATATGATGCTCAGGATATGGTTAATATAATTCCATGAATGTGCAAGCTCCTGGTTGTCAAGGGGCTGTAACTGAACAAACTCAGTTGCATCTATAAGATATTATGGGTAGCAAGTACCAGGAGGGTAATTCTGCCAGTGCCTGCTCCTAGTGCAAGTGATGGCTCTGTCCAGTGTGGTGTTACTATTGGTGAATGTCCAAGCTCAGGATTTTGGGAACAAAGGACAGACGGAAATAGATACAAAAATGGTACTGCAGGAGGTTGCTTTAGGTTGTGGCGATGGGGTTGCAACCCCTTCCACAGTGGGTCTGGTGTCTCCTGTGGGTGGTTCTGCAAGAGACTCTTCCCCCTCATCCCTCATGGATTGCTTAATTGCTATTGTGCCCTGGGGATCTTGGTCAAGGCTGGTCTTGCTGCCACCAGCTTGAGAAATTTGTATCCTTAGCCTGGCTCAAATAAAGCCACAGAATCCCAGGAACACTGAGGTTGGAAAAGAGCTCCAGGATCATCAAGTCCAGCCTGTCCCAATCGCCGCTTTGTCTCCAGTTCAGAGCACTGTATGCCATGTTCCTTGTCCAAGCTCTCCTTGGACACCTCCAGGGATGGGCACTCCAACACGTCCCTGGGCAGCCCCTGCCAAGGCCTGACCACCCTTTCCATGGGGAAATTCCTGCTGGTGTCCAACCTGAGCCTCCCCTGGCCCAGCCTGAGGCCGTTCCCCCTCCTCCTGTCCCTGTTCCCTGCGAGCACAGCCCGACCCCCCCGGCTGCCCCCTCCTGTCAGGGACTTGTGCAGAGCCACAAGGGCCCCCCTGAGCCTCCTTTGCTCCAGCCTGAGCCCTTTCCCAGCTCCCTCAGCCTCTCCTGGGGCTCCAGCCCCTTCCCAGCTCCCTCAGCTGCTCCTCACAGGACTTGCTCTCTAAAGTCTATTTGCTTATGTGTAAAGGTGGGATCTGGAGAAGCTGAGATGGCTGTGTCTGTATTTCAGAGACACATGCTGGAAAATAGACAGTGCTGGGAGGCATTTGTGAAGTGCAACATCATCAGCACTGCTCCAGGCTAGCACTGAAATGGTGTCTGTAGCATGCAGAACACTCAGTGCTAACATTTGTTGTTCGGTGAGAAAACAAGTTTTCTCTTCCTAAAACATAACATTCTTCAGCTCACAAGAGCATTACATTTTTTACTAAACCGAGATGCTTACCCTGGAGAGCAGAAAGGATGTAATGGCAGCCTTTCAGTACTTAGAGGGGCTACCATGAGGAGAAAACCATGCTCTCAGCAGTGGTGTGTGGTGGGAGGACAGGAGCCAATGGTCCCAAATTGACACGGGAGGTTCAGACTGGAGATAGGTATGTATGTTTTTTATTCCCTGAGGACAGGCTGTCAGTGGAGCAGTCTGCCCAGGGAGGTTGTGCAGCCTCCATCTGTGGAGGTTTCTATCAGTTTTGATTGGATAAACCCCTGAGCTATGGCTCTGTAGGGTCTGCTCCTACAGCTGTCCCAGCTTTTGAACATTGCAGGTTGGACTGGAGACTTCCTCAGGTCTCTTGCACCCTGCATTCACAACTTGCTGAAAATACAAGATCTGTAATAGGGCTCAGGGGTGTCCGGCTCCCATCCTGGAGGACACCTTGGCACCCTGCAGGGATGTTTGCTGCCTCTGACTGCAGGCTGTATCTGAGGTTAATTCCAGGTGGAGAAGACTTCAAAAGAGAGATATGCAAGGGGAGTGCCTGACTTCGGGTTTTTCCTCTCTCAATTTTCCTTCTAAATTCTGTTTCAGGCAGGGTTTGGGATCTTTTACTTGGGTTTTCAGGCCAAAAGAAACCTGCCAGGTGCTTCTACCTACCATGGCAAGGAAAAGGAGTTCATAATAAGGTGTATTGTCCCACTTTTAAGGTCTTAATTTCAGCGTTAGCCCATCGCTGGAGCTGTTGCTGATAGGTGACTGCAGCCTCTCTGGTGACTGCATTTCACCCCCACTGACCAAGGCTTTGCTGCTTTGCAGAGTTTCCCTTGGATACAACAGAGATTGCCCTGGGATCTTCCAGGACTGAATCTTACCTGTTGATCTGCCAGTCCTGTTTATTATTTATTGTTATGGAAATTGCACCCACGTGGGTTCTTCCTTGAAGTGAGTGACAGCCCAGACTGATTTTTCACCCTGCACAGCATTTGTGGTGTTTCAGTGAATAACTTGCTTGTAGACTTGACAGGTCCAGGGAATTTTAAAAAGCACAGAGAGAGAAGACGGGGACTATTTTTCATGCTGCTTTTGTACAGCAGGGAGCAGGCAGAATTATTTATGCAGTCTTGACTTGCAGATGTAAATACTTGGGGCTTTCGGAAAGGGAAAAGCAGGTATTGTATGAGAAGCTTCATTCTGGAAACCTCACACAGCTATGGACATCTGCATCATCTGAGTCCAGACTTGATCCAAGGACCTTTTCCAGTGCCTTCCAGAGCTGGAGAGCTGGAACCTCTTTGTGCATTTGGAGTCAGTGTGGAAGGAGGGAGCAGCCGTGGAGGATGCTGGTACCTGGACTCACTCTGTGCAAGGACAGTCTGAGCTGGCAGTGGGTTCTTGCCAGGATCCAGAGAAAGCACTGCCCAAGTGTTCAGCTGGAAGTTGCCATGAGGTTTTTTGGCACAAATTGCTGATGGAAATGAGATGCCAGTGGTAAGGGGTGATGCAGGCTTTAAAGAGGAGCGCAGAAACACCTTGAATTTCCACATGGTGCTTACCAAAGTCATTAGTCTGGAGCATGGGCACCACTGTTCTCGGTAAACTTAGTCTAGAAACTCATGGGACCTGTTAATGACCTGGTTTTGGTATGGAATTGAATATATATCAGGCTTTGCTGTTGAATTTGATTTCTGTAAATATGTTGTTGCCCTTATAGCTGCAGGAGTAATACTGCCTGGTTCACCAGGCAGCTTATGGTGGGGCAGCCAGTTCCCTTCCTTATTGTGATTGTATTCCTTTACAAAGCCGGGTAGATTGTGGCTGTAGGCACTAATTAATTGCAGCAGATGGTCATCCTATCCCAAGAATACACTTGGCGTTGATAGCAGGGTGGCAGCAAGGTTTCGAGCAACTTGCAAATCACAACACCTTTGTGACATGCAGAGAAAAGGTGTGAGGTCTGTTCCCAAAGCCAGGCATGGCTTATACTGAGGTTTGAGAGGGAATGGCTGAGGATGAAAGGTATGGAAGTATGGCTTTATCAGCCAGTACAGGAATGAGGAGAGCAGAAAGTAGTTCCTGTCTCTGGAAGAGTCACTGTCAGGTGGGTTGGTGAGGTGGGTTCCCTTTCACTGTGTGTTAATGTCTGTCCTGAATCTCGTTGCAGGTTTGATCCAAAGAGAGCAGTGCAGCAGCTGAGAGCCTGTGGAGTGCTGGAGACCATCCGGATCAGTGCAGCTGGCTTCCCATCCAGGTACTGCGCTGGGAATGCCCTGGGGTAGTTCTTAGCTGCTGCTGAGATTTACTCAGCAAGTTTATGGTACTGCATCCCTGGCAGTGTCCAAGGCCAGGCTGGACGGGGCTTGGAGCAACCTGGGACAGTGGAAGGTGCCCCTGCCCATGGCTGGGGTGGAACTGGGTGAACTTTAAGGTCCCTTCCAACCCAAAATGTTCTGTGATTATCTGAGGCGAGGGAGGGAGAAGAAAACGCTTGTGTTCTCAGGACAGCGTTTGTTTAGGTTGGTTTATATCCAGGATAGATTTTCTGCTTTTTATATATATATATATATGTTTGGTTTTTTTTAATTTTGCAAAACCCCTGTTATGTGCTGGGTTCCTCAAATCTAAGAGATTCGTTAGCAAGCAGAGAGCTGCAAAGTGGGGCTGACAGAGGGGGTGTTGTGCTGTGCCCAGTGTTCCAGCTGGTGCTTTCAGTTTGAGAGGTAATTTGCTCTGATGAAACCTGTGAAAAAGCTGATGCCTGGCAGATAAAGGAATCTAGCTTTGATCCCATACCTAGGTGGACATCAAGTAACAAAACAACAGCTCTGGAAGCAAGCATTGCCCTAAAGGACTTCTTCCCTGCTTGCCTGAAGCCCCTTCCACTGTTCAATTTGCTTTTCTTTGTGGTTTTTTTCCCTGGCTTCAGACATCTGCTGCAATCCTCATTTCAGCCAAAAAAAATTTTGATTCTGCTTGCAGAGAAAGAAAATAAGGGTTGTAAATTATTGTTGTAAACTTTCACACCGCACATCCAGAGCATCCTAGGCTTCAAACTCTTGTATCATAAAAAGGAGGGTTACGGGTGGTGTGGCTCCTGCTGATTGTGATATAAAATTCAAAAGAAGATTTTAAGGCCTAATAAATCAGAAAACATAGACTATACATAAGTCCTGAAGATGACAAGGGCAAATAATTCTAAAAATGCATCAATTGCATTTTAGTGCCAAGCAGCTTTGTGTTAATGTCAGCAAAGCCATCAGCCTTTTTATATGGAACAAAGAAGTTATAAATATGCTCAGTGAAGAGTCGGCTAAGCGTGATGTGGAACATTATGAGAAACTCCCTGTCCCGGATTTTGGGGAGGAGTGTGACACTCTCACCTCCTGCAAAGCTGCAGAGGGTTTCTGGCAGCTGAGGGCAGCAGCTGCGTGTTGAGATGAGGTGGCTCTGCTGCCCTTCACCTCTGCTGGCCAGTGACCTCTGTGGGCAGGCCAAAACTGGTGATGGGGTTCTCCCTGACCAGCTGAGTCCAACTGCTTAAGGAGGAAGAAGGGAAAACAGAAAAAGAGGAAGAAAAGTCTCATGGAAACCAATTTCTCTCTGTCCCCTGCCAGTGAGGGAGGGTGGAAATCTGGGTCCTCAAGTTGGGAGTCTGACCCTGTTAGGAGACCCAGCATCACCTCTGGCTTTCATCTCTGAAGTCTTGAGGGCTTCTATGGAAGTAGCCAATAAAAAGCTGCTCCTGCGTGATCACTAAGCCACGGTGAGGAATTAAAAATTCCAGCCCATGGGTTGTCTTTTATTACCATCTTTGTTGCCGGACCAAATCTGTCAGTCCTCTTGCAGTAAAAGCCATGAAGCAATGAAAAAGTGTTTTTTTTCACATGGAAGAGGCCAGAGAGAGGCAGTTCTTCGCTCTCCAAACAAGCAGTCACACTGCCCAGTGCAGTCTGGGCCCTGGCTCTGCCATGGTGGGCCCCGAGAGAGTTTGGGGAGCTCTGACCTGAGTGTTGTGTGTTTTATGTGGTTTGTTACTGGTCTTGTCATGGCTGCATGGATGCCCTGTTCCTCTCCGTTCATAATTATCCTACAGATTTGTAGCGTTTTTCCATTTCTGCTCACTTAACTGCAGTTTAGTCCCTACAGCACTAAAATCAATGTAAAATTAGTAACTGGGAAGGGGGAACAGAGGGGAGAAACCAGTGCAGCATCTGGAGACCAGCCAGGATCTATTGACAGCAAGTAATTGACCAGTGCAAGGGCTTCTCCACCCTGACAAACTGAAAAGTGATGTTCTCAGCTCTGCTTGCATGCTTTTGGTTATGAGATCTTTTCCCAGGACTCTTTAAGAATACAGAACTCTTCCATCACTGCAACTTGTCAGCTCTTCTTCTTACTCCAGGGACAAAAAAAAGGGTGCAAAAAGCTATTTCAGCCTTTCAGAGTGACCTTCTCCAAAGTTTGTGATGCTTGAAGGACAGATTTTTCTGTGTTTTAATACTTCTAGGAGATAATTGTATATAGGAACAGCTCTGCACTAAATAAAATACTCGCTTTGGACTCTGGTAATTCTTCACCTTCCTTACTCACAAAATTCCAGTCTTGAAAATCCAGACCCGGGAGCTGGAGGATGTTATTGAAAGATTGTGAATAATCTGTGTATTTAAATACACAGATTTATAGACCAGTTGGGAAAAGATGCTTCCACAGGATCTTGTTTTGTAGGAAAAGTAACAGCCTTTTTAGTTCTTTCTGTAGTTTTACATGTGATCTTTCTCAGTTCTCATCACAGTAAGCATTGATTATTCATCTATATTTCCTTATGTTTTGAGACAAGTTGATTTTATATTGCTTGATTAAGGATAAAACCAAGAAGGAGAGTCATTGCTTTAAATTTAAACCCCATGCGAAGGCTCTAAATTTAGACTACTTTCAAATAATAATGGAAAACTTGATCTTCGTGACTTTTGCTTCACGTGGGTGTAAGCAATTTACGTGTAAAGTGACAGGAAATTTCCAAATTTGTTTCTCTCAAGGCAAGTTTCATACAGACACAATAGAAAAACTCTGTAATGTTTACCTCTGAATATGTTCCAACATATTGTCATAAGAGTAACTTCTGAGGGTGATGTGGCTTTGAGTCAGAGATCTCCGGATAAAACCACCTGCTGCTGAAGAGCTGAATGTTTTGAGTCTTTAATAATTTTTTTACCTCTAAGAAAAGAAACAATTTTTAACACAAGCTGTAGTTGTTCAACCTGTGTAAGTCGCAGAAATGGGAGGCCTTGGGCTCCTTGTGTTGGGTGTGCCTGTGTTTATTTTACCATTTCCGTGGTGGGCTGCGCTCTGGCTGTGTCTGAAATAAATTGGAAATGTATCATTTGCTTTGAAATGTTACGCAGCAGTTAAGAAATGTATCTGTTAGCATGTACATAAATGACTGTGATGAATGGACTGTCTGAGGTGTGTAGGTAGTAAATCTATCATCAGCTTCCCAGGGTAAAGCGTGGAAGATGTCTCTCTGCTGTAAAACCATTCATCTTCTTTACAGAAACTGGCTGCATAGAGATGAATCTATAGAGAACTAATTGGTGCGGATCTCCATGAATAACAAAATACTCTTTAAAACAAGTTTTTAAAATTGGTTCTATCAAAACTGTACCTTTTTTTTTTTTTTTCCCCTGCTGGTTGTGGTGGTTTCCAGTCAGTGGTCCAGCAGCAGTGGTCTCCCACCATGCCTTCGCTCTGAAAAACCTCATCACTGCAGTTCTCTCTGAAATGCTCTCGTTGTAGTTGTTATGTATTTATAGTTTAAGTATCCTTGGCATTTGGCTGCTTCCTCTGGTCGCTGGAGCTCACTGGCAGATGCAGCTTTTTGGTATCAATTCAGTGTGAAATCCCAGCTGCTAAACTCTATAAACATTAAACACTTATAATGGAAAACTATGATGGACATCCTTGGATATATAATTTTTTTTTACAGGATGTGCCTTTAGCTGTCTGGCTGTCGTTTTAGGATAACAAGACCTATAAATTGCTTTGGCAGTTCAGTTTGCCCACTCGCAACAACGGTGTAATATGTAAATGGAGGGGTTTTCCCCTCTCATTCTTCCCTTTGAGTATATTCCAGCTAATTTCAAGCCAGGACAGCCTGCATGTTTTAGAGCTAATTGGAAGGCAAATCTGTTCTGCTGCAGGAAACAAGGCAGGAGAAATTTTCTCCCTGAACTGCAGTTTCTAAAATAATTTCAAGTCAAATCTTGGCTCTGAGATTGAACCTGCACCCCTCCAAACATATTTTGACTCCTCTGGAAAGATCAGTGCAGTCCAGCTCCTTCCTGCTTGACCCCTTCAGGGGAGGGTGCCACATGGTGCTGCCAGGATTTCTTACCTAAAACTGGGTTTGCTCAGCACCTGGGATGGTCTTGGGTGATGGGGACAGTGAATTTATTTACCCTGAGTGGAAACATTTCACATTCAGTTATTTTAGGGTACCAAAAGAAACGATATTATGGTTAAGAGTTTGAATCTTTTTGACCTATTACACTCCTTTCAGCTGTTCACTCAGTGCAGCTGGCATAACACTGCTGTGATAACACTGAAACAATGGCTTGTGGATATTTTGGGCAGCTGCTGACTGCTTGGAAAGACACTTTTCAGAGACTTCCTTAGAATGTCAACCCCAGTTTCCTACCCACGCTCTCCCTTTAATTTGATATTGTAATAAACCCAGCTGGCTCTGCTCAGGCTCATAAACCCTCGA